>JARYGA010054803.1:0-84088 GCA_030545235.1 Helianthus tuberosus | reverse complement strand
AAAATAAAGGTAAGAGTTTTATATTAAATTATGATATTCTCCGTTATTGACTCACTATTGTTTTTCAAGAAGTGGGGCTAGTACAGATATTCTTAAGGTATTTTCTGAATTAAAGCTGGGTATTAAAATAGATTCTGAAAAATCTTGTAGGTTTGCTTCTATATAAAAGCTTGCCCTTTTACAAAGGATATTTGATTATTATATTTGTAGATATTATCAAGAAAATTATGTCTTGCATATTCGTATAAATATAAAGTTTTGAAATTTTCAGTAATGTATAGCACCAGATTATAAGAATCCACGTACATAACTAGTTATTTTAATTATTTTGTTTATTCCTACAATTTTTTTATATTAACAAAATAAATTTCTCTCAGATTTATTGAACATTATATTTTAGAATAAAAAGGAAATTGATCAAAAGGAATAAATTTAATAAAAATATAAATCTTCTGGATTCTTTTAGAACAATTTAATCTTTAACTGACATGTTGACTTATTTTGGTTATAACATACTTGGAAGTTGATTCAAGTTCTTTGTTATACCTACTTATTAAAGAATCAAAATAGACAATACAATGTCTAGCGTTTTTTTATTGATTCTTAATATATTAAGTATCGTTCTCATATCAGAATACACATATGACTTACATATAGTTTTAAGAAATGAATTAGATTTATCAAATGATAGAAATTGTTTCTTCTTGAGATATGTACATATTTTTATTTTATAGATAAAATATCATTAATAAAAATTATATATATATATATATATATATGTGTGTGTATATAAAGTATATATATACCTCTAACTTACATATAATTTAAGAATTTGGTTTAAGCTATTTCCTGTGGATATACATAGGTATTATGTATTAAAATCATTTAATTACACAATACTAGGTTGTTGTACATATTCCTGTTTTATAAATACAGTTTTTGTAAAATATTTTATATCTTCCAAAATTATTATCATTAGTTTTAAAGTTAAAACAGAATTTAATAATATTTTAGTTTAGTGTATTATATTAATAATGATGAAAATAATAACAGTATATATTAAAGACTTTTCTTAGAGAGCGTTTTTGTGTATTAAAATTTCTCTAGCATGTTAATTATCATCAATATTGACTATACTTATAATTTCTGAATATAACTTATCAAATTTTGATGAATAAGCTACATATTTAATATTTAATAATACGATAAAGAATTATAAAGTGATTTACGAAGTACTTTAATTATTGTATCTAAACAATGCTGAAACATTATATTTTAGCAAAAATTAGTATAATTATACGTTTTATCAAAATTTTGACAATTACATATCTTTAAATCGAGGAAAACTTTTTGGATTATATCATAAATCATAAAATATACTGCTTTCATCGAATAATATTTTATATTATGATATTTTAATGATATCATACCTAAGGGTATTATTTTATATCTTTAATTAAGATATTAATATCAATATTATTATAGTTTATTTCGAATTGTATTCACATAAATATGTGGATATGACATATATATCACAAAATTGAATATTATGAATGTATTTCCTTTTTATAACCTAACATATTGTAAGATATAATAGGAGTTACATATTATGAAAATTTAAATAATATAGAATCATTTAGGTATAATACATATTATTTAAATATTTATATTATGACATTTTTCGAAGTACTATACCTGATTTGTGTTACCTTATATTAATATTAAAATATTAATGTTAATGTCGTAATATTATTATAATGTCGTAAAATTCATATCGAATTATTTTCATACAAATATATGATATATATATAATATATCATAAAAATTTATACGACAAAAATATATCACCTATATATATATATATATATATTTCTATAAGATACAAATAGGGGTAACATATATTGGGAATTCAAAATTCGTTAAATGATACAAAAATCATAATAGACATATTAAAATCTCATGTTCACAACAGAACACGTAAGATATAAATTTCCTAACACAAATGGTTAAGGTTTAGGTATTGGAAGTGTAGGATCGATTTGACTGATCTAGTGAGTCAATCAGAACCAAAATACCACTGTTTATATGGCGGAAACACACAAACAGTTCGAATCAAAGAGAATGGAGTAGAAAATAGAAGAATATCACTTTAAACTACACTTCTCATTCATATATGACTTGGAAATCCGGCAGAGTAACGTTACACAACTGATGGGAACCTTACAAATGAGAAGACCATAAGCCTATTTATAGGCCTTGCTAGTCTGCTTGGAATGTACAAGTCCGCTTCAAGCGGTCACACAAGTTCAAGCGGATTCGATTCAAGCGAACATATAATAAACAAATATAAATTGTTTTGTTTAAATCCCATGCAGACTTTCTTGGATTGAGCGTGATATATGTATGATGTCACTTGTGATGTCACTTTCATGATGTCATCATCCTTGATGATGATATCATTCTCGTTCAGATCCGCAACGAAACTGAGACTCGATATAAGACGAAGTCAACAGACATATGCACCAACAGTCTCCCCCTTGGATGTTGACGGAGTCTTTAGTACGAGACTTTAGTACGTCAAAACTTCAGTCTTAATCAGTCTTCACGCTTTTCAAAATATTTGACTCTGAATCATCCTTCAAACTCTCTCTTTTACTAACAGACTCCCCCTTAAGTTGTTCCGGGGTCGCAATCTGATATAGCACTCTCTATATTCTCAGCATTAGCAGCTTTCACAGATTCAGGACCATCTCCTGGCACTCCGTAGCAACAAGATCAGGAACCTGGCTTTTACGTCTACAGACTCCCCCTTTCGACAAACTGGGATAACAGTCTGGAATTCACTAGCTGCATACCTGCATATACTCTAACCAACAGTAAGATAAACTTTATGCTTACCACTTGAATTTAAAATGATTAAATTGCTTTCAAATTAATGATCCATTTATCCATTTCAAAAACCTTTCTCAACTCAAATAAACTTTCCCAATCCAATATCATTCATCATGTTTAGCACTTGGAATTTTGAAAATCAGCTCTTCAACATCAGTTGTCGAAAATCTTTTTGACTTTTTCAAAAAATTTATGCTAAACACACTAAAATCTTTTTGGATTTTTGATTTTAATGAAATGCAGTAAAGAAATATTTACAAACACTATTTTTGTGAGTTTGTGTAAGAGGATCATATAAGTTTATGAGACATATCATCAACACCGTTAAGCTTTAAACATTTTAAGTTCTAAACGATTCACGTAGATTGACGATATAGTTGTCCTCTTAAACTCAATCTAAAAACTTTCGAAATGCTTACGGATACTTTAGGATATATTAATTTTGCACTAAGTTCTTATGGACCCCACGATCTCAGCATATCCCCTCATCATGCAATACACTGACTCAAGTAATGCCTTTAAACTTGTATCAACTATGATTTGTGCGAAAACAAAGCAGAATGTTTAAACATTAACAATCAGGTCGATACTTCCGTATACGCAGAGAAAGTCCAATGTTTAAACAAAATAAGAAAATAAAAATAAGTTGAAGTTGTTTAGGCTTTAACCACCGGGTCGATACTCCCGTATACGCAGAGGTGATCCAAAGCTTAAACGAAACACCAAAGAAAATAAAGCAGAACGTTTAGGCAATAACATCCAGGTCGATACTCACGTATACGCAGAGGATGTCCAATGCTTAAACAAAATAAAGAAATAAAACAAGTTTAAATCTTTGCAAAAATGAAAACACAAAATCACAGCGACTTTTTAGCAAAGTTGTGAAAATTCACAGAGTTAACCAGTTTTATGTCTTTCGACAATCAGCGATTACTGAGTAGGCACACAGTCAAGAAGGACAAAAATAAGTACTATGCTTTCAACCATGTTTCCCACTAGAACTAGGCTTTTTCATTTAAGTTTGTATCCTTATCGCAAATCTACTAGTCTAGCTGAGCCTATCGTCACATCTTTAGTGAGACCGCTTATCACATTTTAACATTTCATTTCTTTAGCATGTTGTGATAGTCCACTGATTTACTATCATTTCCTCATGTTCTCAACAAAACTCATTTTTGAATTTTTAAAAAATATTCTCCCCCTAAAATCAAAATATGTTTCAATTTTGATTTTCTGGGAAAATTTGAAAACAATAGACTGTACAAATAAAATGACAAACTGATGAGAATTGCCTCAATTCGCCATCCACTTGGCATAAACAATCAGAACTCCCCCTGACAACAAACTATTTTCCCATTATGATTTCAAAACACTTAAGTTTGTTTTAATCAAAATGTTTTTTTCCAGAAAATTAGTTTTGTGTGTCGTTTCACAAACATGGGGTTTCATCACATTGTTTTCAATCACTTGTAGGTTTATCACAAAAACAATTTCCAACAATCATACCACTTGTAAGATAGTTAAATCAAGTACAACTTAATGTCCTTGATTAACCATTTGTAAGTCGAAATATCACAGTTACCAACCTGTGAATTTATCAAGAAAGATGCCGATTCCTACTCCCCAATTACCAACCTGGGAGTTCCGGCAAGTCAGGATTTTAAGCAAAGAATGTAGGCACCCAAGCCTGACCAGCCTTGGGTGTGACCTTTTCAATTACACTCGGGGTTTGATCACTCCTTTTTGCTTCATAAAATTCTTTTACCCCTTTTACCTTTCCCTCAACCATCTTTCCAAACATATTTTTCACTTTAGAGTTAAAAGCTTTTTCAACATCAAATTCTTTCTTTTCAGAAAAGAATTGATTTGAAATCTCAACTTTGTCGACTTTTTGTTTAAAATTTTCAGCTCGCAATGGTGGAAAGTTTGCGTCATCCATTGGCGGAACTGAATTTTCACTTTTGAGCTCAACTTGTGGCTCCTCTGATTTTAACGAATCAGAATCATCGCCAACACGTAGCTCCTTTGTTTCCGAAGAAACAAATTCATCGCCAGGAACATTTCCTTTCTTCACACACCATTTTGTCCTCAGATTTGTATTTGATGAATTTGTTTTACTTGACTGGTCATTCTTTGTTGAGTGAAGCGATTCATCAGAACTTTTATCTGAATTAACCGTTGTACTCGAGGACAAAATCCTTTCGAGATACTCTCGTGCTTTCTTCCTTTTCTTTCTCAATCGATCTTTCTGCCCTTGTGAAAGTTTCACTTTCGGTTCTTTCACTTCTAGTTTTTTCTGTGCTCTGAGCTTTTCATTGACTTTTACTGATTTTGTCACTTTTTTCTAAGATTCGGCCCTCGATCTTCCCATTGATCTCATTGGGCAATCTCTGGCAATATGACCTCTGATGTGGCATTCATAGCACCGTCTTGTTTCGAATCTCTGACTTTGGCAGTTAACAGCAATGTGTCCTTGATAGCCACAAGTGTAACACACTCTGTTAGCATACCTCTCACTACTTTCATACCACATACTGTCTTCATACCACACACTTAGATCAAAGCATTGATTTGCCTTGTGGTACTCATGTCTCCTCTTGTATCCTTGATTTGGCATTTGAGCACTGTGGTCAAACCTGCACCACTGATTACCAACTTTTTGTAAGTTTTGATTTTTAAATTTTTGTGATTTTTCATAATGATTGGATGACTGAACTGATGAGCTTTTATTTTCATTTTTAAAATTTTTCAAATTTTTAACTTTTTGTTTCTGTTCTACAATCTTCTTAATAGGTTTTTGCTTTGAGAATTCACCTATTTCAGTAGACTGCAAAACAATATTTTGAAATTTTTCTTGTAATTCTAAAAATATTTTTCTTTTCTTTTTCTTTTTCATCATCAGCTTTGTCATCGCAATCTTCAATTTTGACTTTGTCAAAATTTGTGACATTGTCACTTATTGGAACAGAATTGATTGGTTTTGGACAAGAATAATCTGGTGTTGATGACGAAGTCTCAAAACCTTTCAATTTCTTTTCAAGCTCATCAATTTTATTCCGAGCAATTTCAGCTTCATTTTCAAGCCGAATGATTTTCTGAAGATGAGAATTTATTTCAATCTGTTTTTCAAGATTATTTTAAAAAATAACAGATTTTTCATCTTCTAAAATCTTCATTTGACTTTGAAAATCTTTTTCAACTTTTAATTTTTCATTTTCAAAATCTTTTTCCTTTTCTTTCAAAATTTTGTTTTCCAATGTCAAACTGTCCAAATCACTTAACAGTTTGACATTTTCAGATTTCAATCTTTCATAATTTTCCTGCAGTTCAAGAATCTGTTTATCATCAGATTTCTTCTCATCATTCAAATTCTTGATTTCCAATGTCAAACTCTCTACATTCTTCAAGAGTTTGGCATTGTATGCTTTGAATTTATCACATTTTGAGCACACTGGTTCAGAACTTGAAGCTTCATTTTTCTCGGATTCTTCATTCTTCGAAATTTCCTTTGTCTCTGTCTTGTATGTACCTGCACAAAAAAATTTAACAAAATCAAGAGGATTCATGTTTTCGTCAATATAACAACCCCTCTTGATATCATATTTCATAACATTTTTTGCTACAAGACACATATTGACTCTTCTTCTCATTTCAATAATCACTTCCAAACTTATTTTTTTCAATTCTTTTTCTATTCCACTCAACAACTCTTTCTTTTTCGTTTCATTTTCATACTTGTGTGTTTTGAGCTTATTGATAAATTCATTTGGATAAAAATTTGAAAACCTAGAATCCTTTTTCAATTCAATCAAAAATTCATCCCACTCTGAAGGTAACGCGTCTGCAAATTTTGATATTTTTTCAGCATTTGACATTCTTATCTCGTACCTGTTTAAATTGTCAATTAAGCTTTCAAACCGGTTTTCCAACTCATCCCACATTTCATTTTTCTTACACAAAAAACATTCAAATCTTTCAACCCAACCTTCCTTTTTCACATTATTATAACTACTATCCAAATATCCATAATACCAATTATTTAATCTTTCAAGGCTATGATTTTCCTCTTCGTCAAACATTTTAACCACACTTTCTTCGTTAAATGACATGATTCAAAAATTGTTTTTAGTTCAAAGTCCACAAATTTTAACTTCCACGAAGCCAACAAAATGTTTGTAACCAAGAAATCCACAAGCTAGCGACCCACTAATCAAATCCAAATTTACAACTGGCAACAAACTTGATTCAAACTTCGCTGATTGGGCCGATTATCTTCAACAAACAATTTATCAATATCTCGGTCACATGGGCCTATAGCTTCTTGATATGACACCTAAAAAGTTGTCAAAAATATATGATTGGGTCGTGATATATGAACAAATGAAATGTATTAATTGTGCCGACAAACTTTATATATTCACATGCATTCTCGATATTTCATGCAGTATAATCTTCACATGCAATCCTTGGGCAGTGCAAATATGAACCGACAAATTTTAATGTGTTTCAAATTCTATTTGACCAAAAATTTCGAACAGTGTAATCACATGGGCTTTCTTGGGTAGATAAACACGTGCAATCTCTTAAAAGCAATTGAATAACTCTTGTGAATCACAAACAAATGGTCGACAATTTATATTACCCACTAAAAGTCTGATAAAGTCAACTAAATGACTCGATCAAACCGATACAATCTGACACAAATCTTAGACGAACTGAACAACTTTCACGAAACTTGATGCACTTTTCACGTGAATTCTGATTTATTCAATTAATGTTCACATACACACTGACACAGAACACGTGAATTCAGATATATCTCAAACGGTTTTTCAAGCGGACACAGGTGTTTTCAAGCGAACTAAAAATACACTCAAGCGAACAACCCTTCTCAAGCGAGCTAACTAGTTCGCTTGAAACTGCTTTCAACTATTCAAGCGACCAACGAACTTTTCAAGCGAACAAACCAAGTTCGTTCAAGCGATCAGAGGTTTTCAGGTCATTTTTATCTGTTTTACTTCGAATTTTAAGCTGATACTCTCAAGGGTTTGTTAAAACTCACGTTTACACACAATACTCAAAACTCAGTCCATTTTGTCCGTGGCAATGTCCAGAAATCCAAAAAAATGTAGTAAAAAAGCTTTGATTCAGGTATTTTAGCTCATAACTGGCTCTGATACCAATTGTAGGATCGATTTGACTGATCTAGTGAGTCAATCAGAACCAAAATACCACTGTTTATATGGCGGAAACACACAAACAGTTTGAATCAAAGAGAATGGAGTAGAAAATAGAAGAATATCACTTTAAATTACACTTCTCATTCATATATGACTTGGAAATCCGGCAGAGTAACGTTACACAACTGATGGGAACCTTACAAATGAGAAGACCATAAGCCTATTTATAGGCCTTGCTAGTCCGCTTGGAATATACAAGTCCGCTTCAAGCGGTCACACAAGTTCAAGCGGATTCGATTCAAGCGAACATATAATAAACAAATATAAATTGTTTTGTTTAAATCCCATGCAGACTTTCTTGGATTGAGCGTGATATTTGTATGATACTTTCATGATGTCATCATCCTTGATGATGACATCATTCTCGTTCAGATCCGCAACGAAACTGAGACTCGATATAAGACGAAGTCAACAGACATATGCACCAACAGGAAGAACACCTAAAGGGCTTACATCAGTGGCATAGCTCTGATACCACCTTCTGTCATAGCGCCCGACCCCATCCCGGGAGAGGGAGCCGCGAACCAGTCAGATGGTATCGGTGTTTATCAATTTAGCAGCGGAAAATTTTATCAGGACCGTAGTTAGGAAATATTTTTATCAGAGTTAAACACCAAAAATGTTTAAAATAATTAAACGGATTAAAATCCAAGTTTTTCTGATAATACATTTATAATAAACAAGTGGGACGAAATCCGATTTTCATTTTAGTACATTTATAGGGAATAACCCTAATTATTGAAAACAATTCAGCTTTTTAATTTGGTAACTTTTATGGTCACTTTTCTAAGCCTTCAGTGCTTTCCAGCTGGCTTTTATGGGCTTCACACTAAGTTACCTGAAACACGTGTTTAAAACATTTTATCAACAAGAAATACTGGTGAGTGAATCCCAGTTTAATCAAGACAGATTTTATCATTATACAGCATTGAGGGCGATCGCGCAATTACATTTGTTTATATTTCTAGTTTAATTACCACCCACGGTACTGTCAACCCGACTTGTGGTCATGTTACTACTCATAGTGTAGTAACAAATTTTGTATACAAAACCCCAACATACCGACGATAATTGTAGAATACAAATACTCAATCACTGTTTAATATAATGTAAAACATTTGAGGTTTTGTAAAAACAGTTTGCAAAAAGGTTCACAAAAAGGAGATTCCTCACATTGCTATTTTAGGGTTTTCCTTGTGATTTCCTGGTTATAATTTATTAAATTAAATAATGCACACGCGTTTGTATAATAACCCAATTTACATTAGTTATACCCTCCCCGAGACAGAACTCCAACGACTACGTCGGGCAGAGCCTCGACAGCCGTTACGGAGCACTAGATCGATCGGGCAGCGTATCTAATACATAACCGGGGGTTATGATACTTACATTGAGGCAGAGCTTCGCTATTTAGGGGGTATTAGGTTATAGCTTCAGCCTATAGAAGTTTGAGAGGAAAGAAAGAAAATGAACGAGGATGAATGGCAGCTGAACGTCCAATTTATAAGAATTTCTGGACCTCGTCGTGCCCCGTGACGCCCACAGGCCTAGCCTGTCGCGGCCCGCGAGTGAGTTCTAAGGCGGCTTAGGGTTGGTGAGTCACCAGGTGGTTCGACACGTGTCCTGACACGTGGCTTGCTTGTGTGCCCGGCAAGTTATACTCCGTCGCGCCCCGCGAAGGAATCTCCTTCGGCGATCGCGGGCCGCGACGGCACTATTTTATTTGTTTTATTTTTTTATTTATTAATATAAAGGTTATCCGGGTCCGTTATTCATATACGGGGTGTATTTTGGGACATTTAGGGGTATCTAAAATATTTTAAGGAGGGTCGTTATATCTTGGGTATAGCTCCTGGACTATTTAATAAAATATACAATGCACTTGTATTAAGTATAGTAACCAAATTCAACCTTATCCCTATGTCACGGGACAGAACCCCAACGAACTTAGTCGGGCAGATCCTCGATATGCGTTGGTGGATCCTAAATCAATCGCACAGGGTATTGTCTTAGTGGTCAGGAGTTACAATACTTAAAACGGAGCAGGGCCTTGTGAAATACTAAAGCAAAATAAAAGAATTATAGAAGAAACAGGGAGATGTAAAGAAGGCAAAAAAAAAGAATGAGCTAAGCAGTGGAATGTTTGAAATGAGATTTCTATTTATACTAAAACTTAGCTTAAAGGTTACGCAAGTACACCCCAAAATCACATTCTAGATTGTTTTAAGTTTATGTTATTATTTTATTGTTTTATTTATGATTGCATACATACACTAAGTTTTGAGTATTATTTATTATTATTTTATTAATTTATATATATTATAATTAATTCAGCTGCTTTACTTATTTGACACGTATAACTTCTAAAATATGACGTTTTATAAAACAATAAATATATTATTAGAACGAGAATAATCTTATCTACATTTTGAACCAAGTTTCATTAAAAGCGGAGTAGGTTCAAATATAATTTATTTTTATAATTAAATTATTAAACGGTTCCTTGGCCCGCTAGGTACTTCGTATTTCTAACATTCAACTTACCCATGATCTATTCGTGTAATAACTTTATTTTAAATTAAAAATTCTGGGAATGTTACAAGTAGGAGGCTTATTGTTTGTTTTGAGTTTATTTTGGTTGTGTTCACATTGATTCTCATGGTTCTCACATGAACCATTCGATATATATATATATATATATATATATATAGGGTCAGGATTTAGAGAAAACGCTCAAAAGTGTGAGAACAGAGAGAACGCTTATGGATCGTCAGATCAAAACAATCTATGGACTGGATGACGCGGTAGCATTTTCGTAAATAAAATCACTTTTATTAATCTGGCGCGCTTCATTAAGGGTAAAATGGTCTTTTGACTTAACATAAAACGCCAAACTCACGCTATTTAAATCCCTCATCAACACACATTGCACACTTCATCATAATATAACGCCATAGATATAAAACGCCAAACTTTGTTTTTAACCGATAAAGCTGAACAAACAATACTAAAACGACGGAACTTTATTACTAGCATTTACTGCAATAAAAATTGCGCCTAAAATACGCGCCAAAAACTTCTTATATAAAAGAAACTCTCAGAATTACTAAAATCCACACCAAAACTACAAAAACCAATATTTTCCTCTATACCATTCATCTTATAAACGCCAAAAAAACTAAAATATCAAAAATTCAAATCCATGTTTCTTTGATATACACTATTTTCTCAATAAACTTTCGCTCTATGTAATGAGCAAGATCCTCAATATACACGCCAAAACATACAAAAACCACAAAACTTCAAAAAAGCCATTTCATGGAGATTCTGTTTTTGTTCTCTATTAAGTTTAGCTAAACGGGATGGATAACATTGTTACACATCTTTCTTGATTGAGGATTAACAATGTTATCCATTTCGTTCAGCAAAACATTATTGAGTTTAGCACGACCAAAAATAGAAGTTTATGGAAGTTTTATTTAGTGGCGTTATTGTTTTTTTTTTTTTTTTGGCGTTTGATTTCCTTCCCGATCTTATATTGTTTGTTATTTAACTTCGAAGTAGCATGTTATGAACAAAGAGATAGAAAAAAGAAAAAGATGCAAAAAAAGGCCAAACTGAGAAATGTCTGTGTTCCATAGCATTGAAATAGAAAAACGCCAAACTACTCTACACTGGCTCTCAAAGACCATCTGTATGTGTTCTGTAAGAATGACAAATACAAAACGCCAAACTACTCTTCACCGGCTCTCGAAGACCTTGTCGATCTTCTTTTAGTTACGACCTGTTTGCATGTTGATGCGTAGTGTCCATAGGCTTTGCAGTTCTGACACTGTCTTTCTTTGGCCCCGGGTTTCGACTTTGATTTCTTTTTGTCTATTGTTATCTCCTGTTTAGATTTCAGGCTCTTCCGAGAACCAGAACCTTTGGATTTATAACCTACAGGGACTCTTATCGAATTCTTGTCGTTTTTATATTGACCAGTTATCTCGGCAAATCTATCCCTAGAACTAGCGGGAGGAGCAACAATCTGCATATCTTGAACCTTCTTCATATAAGATTGAACATGATCCTTGTATAAGGATAGCTCCTCTTTATTACCAGATAAACGGTTCAAAGTGTATTCGTTTGAATAAATAATATCCCGCATCATACTTTGCACATCAGGATCAAGCTCGGTCATATATTCACGACTAATTGAGAATTCAGGAGAGCAATTTGGGGAGGCCTCTTTGCGCCATCTATTCAGAATGTATTTGTAACACCCCAAAATATGCAATTTATTTATGTTACCTAAAATGTCTAGTCATGTTATATTTAACCTAGTTAAGTATATATGTTAGTAACTTGATTAGAAGGAAGGTTATATGACAAATAAACAATCTAAGTAATTAGAGGGACTAAACTTGTCAAAAAGGATGGAAGTTTAATAAAAACAAATAAATAAAAAGAAAAAAACACAAACACACCCTCTGGTGTTTGTGTGGATCGATCAGAGCAAGGGAGCCAAGGAGACAAACCCTAACTTCATGAAATTCTCAAAATCAAAAGGGAATTAAGAGCCCAAATGGATGCATGAACTCAAAATTCGAATAATCTGAGCTTGTTCAACGATTGGTAAGTAGGAATTTCTGATTTGAATGATTTGTAGAAAGTGGGTTTTAACCCAATTATGAAATTATGTGGATATCTCATGTGATTGAGAGTTAGGGTTTCATAGTAGTCGAAATTATTGTTGATTTCAAATTTGTTTGAATGATTTAAGTGTATTACCCAATTGTTGTGAAGGAATCATGAACATAATGCTTTGCATGTATGCCATTAGATGAAAATTGATACATGGCCTTGAATTGATATAGAGAAATTAGATGAGATAAGGTAGGATGAAAGAAAGATAGGAACTTGGTTGATTCTTGTTAGACTAGAAAGTGAACAAGTAGGATCATGCTTTGAACACTTGTACCTTATGCTTTGTTAATGATACGCACACCAAGTGTTTGATGAAATGCCTTAATAAAGATGTTAGCTTTGTTAGTTATAAACTTCATGTGAATTGAATGTGTTTACAAAGCAAGTGTAAATTTTATGAAGTATTATCCATTGGTGTGTGCAAACGGGTATGAGACATAAATTAAAAGTATGAATGGTTATGTATAGGTGTTAAGGAAGAGGGTTCAAGTCAAGTGAAGCAACAAGGGAATCAAGATCGAGGTACGCTACTTGTACAATTCATGATTTTATTATGTTGTTGTGCTTAACATTAAAGGTGTCGAATTGAATCATGTATGAAAGTAGTATTGTGTGGGCCCTTTTATGAATGGGTCGAAGAAAGAGAATTCAAGAATAGAAAGAATGGTATGAAGTTCCATTTGGAACATATTTGTGCTTAAGAATGAAAGTATGTAGTAATTTTACAAGTTTGCGGATGTCATAATGGTTACAAGTCGGTAAGTTGAATTCTTGATTTAAAGGAAAGAATTTTAATGCTAATAAGTTTACCTTGTTGTGGCGATGAAGGTAAATCTCATAGCTAGCTTTCAAGCTTCGCCCGGTTCGAACACACTTCAAGACCCGCCTCATGTTCCGCTACTTTTGTAAAGAAGAAAACACTTCATATTTTGGTCGCTTAATCTATATCTAGTAGTTAAATACTTAGTTCTTGTTATGTACTTTGAATTTATCGAATTTCGTATGCGTGTCAAGTTGTATGGTGGTATATATATTACGTCCTTTGAAAAGTGTCGTGTTAAACATATATTTTGAATGTGAAAAACAGGGGACCGCTCCTTTTACAAATGGGTCATGCCCAAATTTCGTTAGGAAAGTGCGTTGTTATTTAAATAATTTAAAAGAAAATTAATGGGCGTTACAGTATTGTTTTGGAAATTCCCTAATGTCCATAAGTCTCAAAACATAGAATATATGTCTACATAGCAAACCAAACTGTTCAAAACGTCTGCATGAGCAATTGCATGTGCAATCAAACTTACGGAACATTACCCGAAAAACGCCAAAAACAATATCTTTATAACGCCATGCATAGAATGTTTGTTTAAAAAAGAAAAGAACATATTGCATATGATAAAACGCCATTAACAGAAAATGCCATAAAACCAAAACGCCATTATTTACCTCAAATAAGGATGTACAAAGCTGTTGGAAGTCATTTACGTAAAACTTAACAAACCCATCAGGCTGATCTTCGTAACGTTGATTTATGCAATCCGCAACTCCAATAAGCTCAGCTTGAACATCACAAAAAATACTTTTTGTGTATTTATCAACAACTTGCCCTTCCAACAATTTATAACTACTCTTCAACTGGGGTCTTTTGTATCGAGATTCATGATCATTTTTACGATGTGTGTGACGCTGTGCTTCTATTGCAGTCTCATAATGCGTCATGAACTCAACAAGAGTAACTTTCGAATTGCACAGTTGACCAAAAAAATGATTCTCACTCTCCGACCTGGATGTCGTTCGCATAAGACCAGACATATGCTCCATTCTATAGTATGCAGGGATCCAAGATTCCCTAAGTGAAAAAATATCAGATAGCCAGTCATTATCTTCTAAATTTAATTCTGCAATAACCGCTTCCCATTCTGATTCAAACTCTTCAGGTGTGAGAATATCCGTCCACACAACACCACAAATACGTTCTTTAAAATTGGTGGAATTGCATAGCCTAACACCAACCTGTAAATAATACGAAAACGCCATGCATAAAAAAACAAAAGACAAAACTTAATTAAAAAACAGTAACAAGGTACAAAACGCCATGTATCTTAAAACGCATTGTATCCTAAAACGCCAAAGGTAAAAAAAGCATAACAACCTTCAGAGAAAGTTTATGCATCACATGCCACATGTATAACTGATGCCTCGTGTCAACAAATACAACAGAAATAGCCTTCTTCATCGCTGGATCTTGTTAGTGACAACAACTTTTGGTTGAGAACTAACAACTTTTAGAAAAACTCTTAATAACTAAATATACGTATCAGCAGTTTCCGACGCCAACAATGATGCACCAAATGTAACATTGCAGTGATGATTGTCTATACCAGTGAACGGTACAAACACCATAGAGTATCTGCATATGAAAACGCCATGAGAAATGAAACAATAATAAAACGCCATTGCATGTAAACTAGTAAAACGCCATTGCATGTAAGCTAATAAAACGCTATTGCATGTAAAATATAAAAACACCATTGAATGTAATAAAACGCCAAAAACAAAGAAGTTGAATTATAAAAAAATACTTGTTGGAACGATACATGGCGTCAAACGAAATCACATCACCAAACACGTGGTAATTACGTTTGGCTTGATCGTCACACCAAAAAAGACCCTTCAAACGATTCTCTTCGTCTGTGATGTAATCATACGAGAAATTAGGCTGGGAATTTATTTTTCATTCAAATGTTTCACAACCATATAAGCGTCATATTCCCCTATGAACAAGTTAATTTGCCTCTATAGTTCTTAAATTCAACTTTGCTTGCGCCCACGTCTTCAAAACCGCCAAAACAAGTCTTCATAACATGAAACGCCTTGACAGGACCCAAATTCAGCTTAGACATGCTGTGTATAACATGCTTCTGGAGCTGAGTGAGGTGTCGTTCAGTTGGAAGAAAATGCTTATCAGGACGTTCAACAAGTTCATGATTGTTCTCCTCGACAAACTTATACACCTTCCAAAATCCATCCTCAAATTCTACACATAACAATGCACCACAATCAGTCCTCTTTGAAAAGTTAGATCGCACTACTCGCTCCTTTTGATTGGGGTCCAACATATCAACCTTCTTATCCTTATATACCCCAACTCTCGTACACAAAAAATACTTAATATGTAAGACACCTTTAGAGTTTGTCTTTGTAGTCCCTTTCTTGACTGAAAACCCACACTCATTGGCATACTTAACATACATTGAATAACAATCATCAAGGCTTGAGAATAACATGTCCTTTCTGGGCTTTAATTCTTCACTGACATCAGGAATGATAAATGGTAATCCAGTTTTGGGGCAATGCCTTTGACTCGAGGAAGAGACTTCGCCTAAGAAAACACAGGGAGGAACAGAAAAATCAGAAAAACAGAGTGATGTCTCGTAATAACATTATACATTAAAACGCCATTAATTGAATAATAAACAAGACATAATAAACACATAATTTAAAAACGACATGATAAAAAAGCCATGAGATGAATAAAAACACTTAACAACATAAATAATTAACAAAATATAACATCATAATAAAAAAGCCAAAATTAACAAAACTAATGTTTACACAAATTAACAAAATAGTAATAACTGATATTCACAAATACTACTAAATAAAATTCAAAACTAATCAAATAGACGAAAAACGCCAATGATCGTAAAAACATAAGAAATACACTAGAACGTAAACGATAATTAAAATTAATATCGAAAACTCCAATTGCAGTTCTTAATAATAGATTAAATATCAATTAAAACGGGATTAAATTGCATAATTGAATAACGCTATTGAAAATCATACAACACATTAAAAAATAATAATACAAAAAAAAACGCCATAGAACATTGATAAAAGAACAAAACGCCATATCTGTTGCATGATTTGCTAGAGCGAAAAATAGAAAACGCCAACGAATTTTACTTTGTCGAACAAAATCCACGTTAAACACCATAGATCTGAGAAAGCTTGCAAAAGGGGTAACAACTAACAATAAATCTTTGGAGTTTTAATTTGAAAGAGATTTATAACGCGAATAAGGAGAGAACGTATAAAAGGACAATCGTAGCCCCGCATAACAATTAGGGCCCCTACCACGTGTTGGGCCAGGATCTGTTCCTAGAAAAAAAGGCTTTTGCCACCGCATTTTCGGTCACAAACTGGTAGCGATTTCCCTATTGTCACCGTTTTGCAACCAAAAATTCGGTGGCAAAAACATCCGTGTCAATTGCCCTAATGCCACCAAATAGTCACCACTTTTATATTTTGCTACTAGATGTTTGCCACCATAAAAATGGTCAAAAATATTTGTGACCGCTCTTTATTTGCTAATTTTTTTGTTACCATTTAGCCACCGCTAGATATTGACACCAATTAGCCACCGATTTTGATGAAAACGTTTTGGTCCCATTCAGCATCTTTTGCCACCGTTTTTGTTACCAGATATTTACACCAATTAGCCACCATTATTTGAATATGTCACCATAGAGGTTTCCTTTTTTCATCATTATTACATTTCAATAAAATTACAAAATTATATAAAACAATTTAATAAAATTACAAAATCTGAAAATTGTATAAAATATCTTTGTTTTAGTTTTTTCTGCTTCAAAATCATACAAAACATTCTAATAAAAATACCAAGATAAACATTGAAACATTCAAAACCAATTGTGTATAGCCTATCTCTAAATTGTAGTTGTTACCATAACTTCAACTTGTGAGATGCATCTTTATCCACCTAATCGTTTTCTTTTTCAGCCAACAATCCCACAATAATTCCATTTAACCTTTCTTTTTCTTCATCATTTTCCTTAACAAGCTCCTTGATAAACAAGTTCAACTTTTCAATCTACAAACAACCAATGAATAGAATAAAGAAATCAAAATCAAAGAAAAATAATAACACGTCAAATTAAATACAGAAGAATTGAAAAAATAACAAATGTACCATTATAATATCAAATCTATAAGAACCGGAACCGGATCATTTAAAACCGGTTTGGTTCGGAACTAAGTTAAACGGTTCTCGTGTAAACGGTTCTTGCCAGAACTGATTGACAAATATATCTAAAAATTAACAATTAAATTACAAAAAAAAAACAATCAAACCCATTTAAAACATATAACGAACACTGATGGATATGGAGCATGAAGGTGATGGACTTACTAAACTAATACTTTCTGTTACTTGATGAGACTAATAGCTATAAAGACCAAAATACATTTTTCATATTTAGCATCAATTAGCAATTCGTAACATACAGTATGTGTAAATTACCAATTTAGCATCAGTTAACAAGCATTAGAAAACATAAACTTCTAAATAATTAGATTTGTAAAAAAAACATAAATGACAGTACACATGACTCCATCCAAAAGAAATAAAGAATGAAAAACTCTTTGATTATAGGCTGCAATCAAATTGTGGATTGGAAGATAACAAGAAATCTCAATTCATCCTTGTATCATAGTGCCAGGTTTACATAAACTTTTAACTACTAAATCATGCACTAGTAATTTATATATAATATTTAAATTTAAACCCAACTCGGTTCAGGCGGTTCTTTATACGGGACCTGGCGGTTCTGAACCGAACCGAGCCGGGAACCGTTTTCACCCAAATTTAACAACCGGAACCGGACCCTAAATACAAGAATACGGTTCGAATCTAGCGGTTCAGTTTCGGTTCCCCGGTTCTCACATGCCTCATGTGTTTGCTATAATAAAAGTGCGTCAAGATTGTGAATAACTAATGTGCTTCCATAGATTTTTATTTATTAATTGAGAATTTCAAAAAACCTTCAATGGTTGGAACTAGAAAACAAATGAACCTAAAGCGATGAAGACGCCATAAAAGTCTTCAAATTCTATATGAAATATTCGGTGCACAGGATATTAGAATATTCAATGCTGATATTTTTCTTTGGAGTATGCATATGAAAGATAGGTTGATATACCATATCCAAAATTCGGTACTCAACTCAAGAGTACCAAAATTGTATATAGATAAATTGTACAAAAAAAGATTAAAAGAATAAGATATTTGAACTCTCAAGTCTTACCTATTATGATGTTCCTTTGAAATTGATGGCAACAGTTCACCAGCCCATTCAAGTTCTTCACGCATCACAAGTGTTAAGTGTTATGTACTCAATCAAAGTGAGAAGCAAGGTGCATCAGTGTCACTAAAAGTAAATAATAAGATAAACAAGGTAAGAAATGATAAACTGAAGCTAGTATGGTATAAATAATGAAGACTGAGATAAGTAATGTTTACTTTAACATTGACATCAATCCATTGAATCAATCTACACTCAGCCCAGTCATAGAAACATAATAAATTATTTGAGCACATAGCCAGCAAAGATCCTCCAAATAATCATTCAGCTAAAAATGTTCTTCTTTTCCTGGTTAAATACATCAGAAACACAAATTGTGAAAGATATTAGTAACTGACAGTTACGCTATGTAGGTAATATGTATAAAAAGAATGTCAAAACCAGCAGCAAGATTCCATTATGAGACTTTGATGTTCAACAACATCATGCATCAGATGTTTACGCATTGCTTATAAGCAATTCATGCACATTTTAGTTAGCAAAATGTCACTTTCCCCTTTAATTCGTTAAAGATACAAAACTGAATTGAAAACTTGAAATGAATCTGGATTTTTGAACTTGTTGAGACTAGTTTGAATTTTAGGTAATTAACTAATCACCCATCCTTACCCTTTGTCCATTTTAAGTTAGCCCATCCTGACTCGCCGAATTCATTTTTCAATTCATTTTACTTCTGAATTCTGATGGATCTTATGAGACTCTCTACCTGTGATGCAGGCGTAGTAGTGAAGTAGATTAATGTAGAGGGAGTAATTAACGAGTAGCAACAGTCTTATATCGTTCTTGCAAAGTTGCACCCAAAACTAAAACAAAGCAATGCTAAATCAATATAGACCAAAAAAGAGGTCACTTATTCAAAAACAACCACAATCTAATATGAATTAATCTTGGTAAAAATAAAATCTGGGTCCCATGAGCACATACCTCTTTGACTATTTGAGAGTACCAAAAGAAGTACATAACCTATTTTTAATCTGAGTTCTGCCTTGACCATGACTCCAAAGGCATGTGAGAGGCTAATTTTTAAGAATGCAATTGGAGATCTTACAACTACATGGCTAAATGATTTACTACTTCAACATTGTCAAGTACTACCAGTATTACATCTTTACAACATAAAAGGGACCTAATGGGAAGTAAATTAATGAAATGCTTCATAGGTTCCCATTATGAAACTTTTATTAATCGAACTTGTTACATGTAAATTCATATAATTTGAATTCTTTGTCAGCTTAATTATATGATGATTCATATTACCCATTATTTAATTTTATAACACGTAACAAATTCTTTGTTGTAAAATCAAACCCGACCATTTGATCGAACTTCAAATCCCCAAATAAATAAGTTGTTTCATCTAATGGATTTGAAGTTTGAACTCTATCAAATTCACAATTAGGTTTTATTTCAATAACCTTTCGTAAATCAAACAAACAAACAAAACATCAAATCCTAATAGTTGCAATCACGAAACGCGAGAAGTTGATTCAGATACGAACCTGTATTTATGGCGATAAGAGAGATCGAATATCTTTGCTAAGCGGAGTAGTTCTCCGATCAGACCTTGTGGAGAGAATACTGATTGTGGGGATGAGGAGAGATGAGTTCCGTTTAACAAGTTCATCGTATGGGTGGTTAATTTGGGGCATAAGTTAATTTTTTCAAAACCCTAATACAAAAGAGCCACACATGCTAGATAATTAAAGTTACAAAATTGGCCACCAAATTAAAATTTCATTTTGCCACCACGAGGCCTGGTTTGCTCCTTTTTATATTATTTTTAGTATGTTTCCAACGAATTTGTAACCAAAAATTAACGGTGGCAAAATTTCCAACCTATTAGCTACCATATCATCAGGGGCTGATTTAGAGGGGTTTACCGGGTTCCCAGGAACCCAGTCGATTTGGAAAAAAAAAAACGTTTTTTTGTAGTGTAAACCTTGTATGATTTGGAAAAAGGAACCCAGTGAAAAAACTGGCTGGATCCGCCACTGCATATCATACTAAACATGCAGAATATGCATTATCATGGGAAAACGGTTACTAAATTTGCTACCTTTTTTATCCGTGGCAAATTTTGGTGACAATTGCCTTGTTTTCTAGTAGAGATGAACGCTAATGTATTTGCGAACTGAATGAACAAATCCTGGCCATTGATCTACACACGTGTATGGCCAGGATCTCATCATCAAATAGTAAAATACACTAGTGTATTTCAACATCAAATCCTGGCCATTGATCTACACACGTGTATGGCCAGGATTAGTTCACTCAGTTCGCAAGCTACACTAGTGTTCACTCTTGAACCTAATCCTATATATATATATATATGGAAATGTTTAAATGAGAACGCTAAATATTGTTAGAACCGTGAAAACGAATGAAAAAACCATGAGAACTTGGTAAAAAACAATTCAAATTCAAATTTCTTTTTACAGTTATTATTATTATTCGAATACAATGTTAGAAATTTAATATACATGTTTAAATTTACGTGAATTCGTAAATAAAGAAAATTTCCACATGTGTAAATTTGTTATATTTACACATGTGTAAAAAATGTACCAAGAGTACTTTTGAGAGAATAAATGAATTATTTTGATATTGCAAATTCTTTTTTTTTTTTGATGTTGTATTTAGATTACAATGAGGTTTGTGTTTAAAAATAATAGATTTGATTGGTTTTCTCATTCGTTCTCATAGTTCTCGCAATATTTAGCGTTCTCAAGATAACCCGCCCGTATATATATGTGTGTGTATATATATATATATATATATATATATATATATATATATAGGGTAGGGATCCTGTATATTAATCTAGAAGTGTAAGAAGTGTATTATAACACTATATAACACCATATAAACACCGTATAACACAGTGTAACACCATATAACACCATATAACATTATGTAACACTATATAACACTATTTAACAATATATAACATTATACATCTATCATAGACATGCTATCAGACAAAATATAGTGTTATATTTGTTATATAGTGTTATATAGTGTTACATAGTGTTATACGGTGTTTATATGGTGTAATATAGTTTTATATATAGTGTTATGACACACTTCTCACACTTCTGGATTAATGTACACGATCCTCTACCTATATATATATATATATATATACAGAGAGAGGATCATGAGAAAACTACATCTAAATGAGAAAACTAACTAATAAAGCCTAAAAAGGTAAAAAATATACAAATTTTTTTTTACAAATTTTTATAAAAAATCGCTATTTTATATATATAAAAAACATTTCAAAAAAAAAATTGTTGTACTGCACATGTGCATTATATGTGTACTACACATGTGCATTATATGTGTACTACACATGTGCATTATATCCGTAATAGTGCACATGTGCAATACAATAATTTTTTTTTTTTGAAATTTTTTTCCATACAATAAAATAGCGATTTTTTATGAAAAATGTAAAAAAAATAGGTATGTTTTAGGCTTTTTTAGTTAGTTTTTTTGGTTTTCTCATTTAAACTATATATAGGGGGGCGCTAGAATGAGAACTACCTCGAGTTATGAGAACCGCGAGAACCACACCGTACGGGGCGAGGTGGACCAATTTTTTTTTCAAAAACGTAGATGCATGTATTATAAACACATTCGTAAAAAAAATTTAAAAAAAAATGCCGTTTGTGTAGTTTTTTACACCACAAACTTGTGGTGTAAAAAACTACACGAACGGCGTTTTTTTTTTTTACGAATGTATTTATAATACATGCATTTACGTTTTTGAAAAAAAAAATTTGGTCCACCTCGCCCCGGATCAAGTAGTTCTCGCGGTTCTCATAACTCGAGGTGGTTCTCATTCTAGCGGTCCCATATATATATATATATATATATATATATATATATATATATGCACACACACATACGTATAAATAGGCACATAGCAAAAGCATACTCGAAAATTTATGTAACATTGTGTCTTAAATATTATAATAGAAAAACAAAATATGGTCAAAATTAAAAATATATAATAAATATATAATAAAATAATAGTGATAAGAAATATATAAGAAATGCTATTTTTAACCTCCGCTTTTTAGTATATATATATATATATATATATATATATATATATATATATATATATAGGATTAGGTTCAAACGTGAACATTTTCTCTAGCGTGAACTAATCTGGGCCCTTGATTTTTATGATCTTGAGATTTTAAGTCAATGGCATGATGGTAATTATTTGATTAATTGTTACTATTTAATTAAATCAATAAGGGTATATGTGTAATT
This sequence comes from Helianthus tuberosus, assembly GCA_030545235.1. Lineage (NCBI taxonomy): Eukaryota > Viridiplantae > Streptophyta > Magnoliopsida > Asterales > Asteraceae > Helianthus > Helianthus tuberosus. The sequence continues at coordinate 60,819 of JARYGA010054803.1, read as the reverse complement.
TCTATTTTAAACTAATTCCATAAATCTCGTTCTCTCTCCTATTCAATCTTTCTTCATCATCAAACTTTCTCTCTCACCTTCATCGACCAGATCTAAGAAAATCATCATATTCAATCTTTCTCTCATCTTCATCGCCCAGATCCAAATTTCTCTCTCACCTTCATCGCCCCGATCGAAGAAGTATTCTCCAAAAGACTGTCAAGTTCAGAAGTTTACATCGAATACTCATCTGGGTATGTTTTTTTCCCACTTTTTCTTGATGATTCTGTATTTTTTGTATGATTCGATCACAACTACTTTCGGTTATTAGATAGTCCTCTGTTATGGGCATGTGACGGAAAATAAGGGGATCAAGAACTCCATATTTAATGATTTCATAGTTCTTGAACTATTTTATGATTTATATATGCTGTGATGTGAAAAAGATTCAATACGTAAAGATAAATCTTTCTTAAATGCTACTTTGTATTGTTTATTCAAGAAATAGTGAAATTCTGTGGTTTTGTTAATTTCTTTATGATATAACGTATTAACGTTGAAGCGTAAGATCTGCTGATGGTGACAAAAACATAGAACCTTATATATGAAACTTTATGTGCAAAACACAAAACTCGAGGTCTAGCTTTCTTTTGCAACAGATTAATTGACGTTGAGGGTAAATGATGTCACTCGCTACTCGAGGTCTAGCTTTCTCGTTAGCTATTGCTTTATTGGTAATATGTGCTCGAATATCTGAAGCTCTTGTAACAATTGAAAACGGGTTAAAAACCATGGTGTATCTATCACCTACACATGTGTATTTTGATTTTGCTCTGGTTTTACTGCGATGTACACATGTGTATTCTGGTTTTTGCTCTGTTTTTAATGTGATGTACACATGTGTATTCTGGTTTTTGCTCTGTTTTTAATGTGATGTACACATGTGTATTGCGTCTGTTTTTGTTATATCTCAGATTTTTTTTGTATTGAATATGTAAGGTTGTTGATGTACACCTGTGAATTATGCAAAGTATTAGTTGCTGAGTTTTTTTGTGCTATTATAGGAGATGTCGTTAACGAGAAAAGTGGAGATGGAAGGTCGACAAGGATGATTCACGTATGAGGTCAATAAGGATGATTCACATATGTTTTTTTGCTTGGTCGACAAGGATGATTCAGCATACAACGTTGCGAATAGTTGTAAAAGATTATGTTTTTTGTTTTTTCGATTATGTTGGGTTTATTGTTTTTACGAAACTGGAACTTGTAATTATATGTTTTTTTTTTGTTTGGTTTGGAAAACATTATGGAACTTGTAATTTGTTAAATATAAAATAGTTTTACAGGTATTGTTTCTATGTACGTATTATGTAGTTAATTACACATATGTACGATGCGGAGTACACGTGTGTACTGTTCTATTTATATCCAAGTACACATGTGTATACCGTTGAAATATGAAGGTTACGTGGATCTTAAAAATCAAAATTTGAATTCTGGTGATGAAATCTGAAATAAAAATTAAAATTGAAATAAAACATTATGTGGATAATGAATTTAAAAAAGCAAAGATGTAACTTAATTCAATATTTAAATAATGATTTAAATCTAATTTTTTATACAATTAAAATCCTACCCTTAACAACTAAAAATGAAATCAAAGGTCCAGATCTGTTCACGCAGTTCACTAACTATATTATTTTGGTTTGTTTCAGTACCAGTATTCGGTATAGCAAGCAAAAGAGAAAAAAAAATAAAGTGGTGATCAAAAACCATAAAAATAAATAAAGACATAATGCACCCAAAATAATATAGACACGTGTTTAACATCTACCGAAAACCCTAAAAAATGAATACTAGTACCGGTTTCAATAATATCCAATACGAATATCGGTTTCTTTCGTCACAGTACATGTATACTATACCAAAAATTCATACAGCTCTGTTTTCAATATAAATCATATCAGAAGGTCGTGAACAAAATAAACACACCCGCTTGTTTTTTTTTAAGGAATACAAGTTATTTGAGGAAAATCAAATTAAAAGAAAATTAAATTATTTAAAGATATATATAATTTACATATAAAGGGTGAAGTTGAAAATTATCTAAAGATATATATTATTTACTTATAAAGGGTGAAGTTGAAATTGAAAAACAAAAATACTAAAGATGCTATTCTATGTTTATCATTCATTAGTTTAGGGGTATCAAGGTATGAAGAAAAATTGTTTCTTTCCACTGAGGTGAAGGGTTTAATTCCATATAGTAGCACAATTAGAATGGTGTGTATTGTTGGTATCACAGGCAACCGGTTCCCAGGACCATTCGGTTCGAGAAGAACGATGATCGCACTTGAACGAATAATTGTTACAACTATCACACGACTTCATACTGAATCGTAAATTGCAAGAAACGAATAATAACTAACCGAAACACAGAATCGAACTTGAACAAACTTGACTTGTATTAAACAGAACTTGCATACATTCACTGCATGTACATGAAACTGGAAGTCGAAACATGTATATATATGAAACTAACAGGTACGTCTTTGAGGGGTTGCATCGATTGAAGGAAGGGATATGTCGTTTCCCATGTAACCGCACATACGGTTATTCCCCTCAAACACACTGTTTCAAATATAAACCACAGCCCAATTCTAATGACCCATACTTAACCTAATGGACTTCTAGAAAGTATTGACCCAACATAAACATATGGCCTCAGGCCCAAATAACAAATAAATATAACAGACTAATTATGTTCGACCCACTTAAAACAAATAAACGAGATAAACCACCGGTTCGAAACCGGCTCCAAATCGGATCCGAATGTTCTTGATTATAAACTTCATTCTCCCTCCTAAGCATGAACATCCTTGATCCGCAACCTTCTTCAATTGTTATCGCTACCGGCGACCTCGATAGTAATCACCAAGTCCGCCTCATCCTCGTTTTCTACCGCTTCCGCTTGTTCATCCTTCTTGCTTCCTTCACCCGCAATCGCTGCGTTTTTATCACCTTTCCTTTTCATAAGCTCAAAATACCACTCAATCAACTCGATGTAGTACACGTAAGCGACCTTTATCACATATGCATCATCCGCTTCGAAACCATACTCGACCACTACCTCGGCCCAAAGATCATCCTCGATCACTTTCTTTATACCACCTTTAATAGTCACAATTTAGTGTAGTAGAATCAAACTAACACCCCTTTCGTCGATGAGCGTAGGAGGCATGACGCTTTCTTTGAAGATTCCAAGAAAGAATGGTATAAACCACATTAGGACTTCCTCGAAGGGGCCACTATAAAGCTTTTCATACCCGACTTCATGTAGCAAAATTAAATCCAAGGCCTCTAGGCAACTTTCGATAATCATGTCATCTTCAATGACATCTTCTTCTTCTTGAGAATGGGCAACCGCCTTTTGACGTAGTTCTTGTTTAGATTGTTGTGGATTTTTTTAAGCTTTCATAATAAAACACGCAACCAGCCTTTTACCTTTTTGAGTAGACAATCTATGTCTTCTTCACACCCGACGTGCCTTCTCCATTTAATTTCTTTTTTTTCTCTCTTTCTATCTCGAACTCCTTTTCATAAAAATACTCAACATATTCTTTGAACTTTTCTTTATCATTTCGGTGCCCGTTATCAACATTTAGACCATCATAAAACTTGTCTAGGTACCTCTCCTCTAGTTCGATTTCGGACTTGTTTTCAAACACATCAAAGCCTTTCGCTCGACTACCGAACATATTCTTTAGAATGCACGAATCACCGGTAGTAATTGTTTCAACTCCTTGAAACAGCAATTGCCCTAGGCTTAACACGTTTCTTTTGAGTCTCAGCACATAACTGACACACGGTATTGTTTTATCTTCACCATCCACCGGTATTTTCACTTCGCCAATACCGTGAACAAATGAGAATTCTTTTCTCACATCATCCGTCATCACCCAAAAGTGCCTCTTAAATCACTTAAACACACTCCTATTCCCGGTCATGTGTGTTTTGAAATTTGGGTCTACCACCCAAATCGAATCGAAACTTCCTCCGCAAGTACCATCAACTAAATAATCATTTTCAATGGGTAACGGGCTTAAGTTGATATACTTACTTGGACAGATCGAAGCGATGTGACCAAATTGCTTACACAAAACACAATGATTTCCGGCCTTTCTCGGTCTTCCCACTGGTGCGCTCCTTCTTTGGCCGAAACTTTTCTTGAATCCTTTCGGAACCATCTTCTTGGGAAAATTCTTAACCGGTGATTTCCACGAACGCGTGGATGGCTTCCCCTGCGCAACATTCTTCCCCTTGTTGCAGCCCCAGCCGCTCTTTCCACCGTTTGCCCGAACATCACCAAACCGGCACCAGCCGTTTCACCCTTCTCCCTCAGATGATCTCCAAAACCACCATCATCCCTCTCGGTTTTTACGGAAGAACCTTTGGCTTTGATACCACTGTTGGGATCACAGGCAACCAGTTCCCAGGACCATTCGGTTCGAGAAGAACGATGATCGCACTTGAACGAATAATTGTTACAACTATCACACCACTTCATACTGAATCGTAAATTGCAAGAAACGAATAATAACTAACCGAAACACAGAATCGAAATTGAACAAACTTGACTTGTATTAAACAGAACTTGCATACATTCACTGCATGTACATGAAACTGGAAGTGGAACCATGTATATATATGAAACTAACAGGTACGTCTTTGAGGGGCTGCATCGATTGAAGGAAGGGATATGTCGTTTCCCTTGTAACCGCACATACTGTTATTCCCCTCAAACACACCGTTTCAAATATAAACCACAACCCAATTCGAATGACCCATACTTAACCTAATGGACTTCTAGAAAGTATTGACCCAACATAAACATATGGCCTGAGGCCCAAATAACAAATAAATATAACAGACTAATTATGTTCGACCCACTTAAAACAAATAAACGAGATAAACCACCGGTTCGAAACCGGCTCCAAACCGGATCCGGATGTTCTTGATTATAAACTTCATGTATGTTAGCTTCTCAAAATGTAATATCTCGATTAGGGGAGGCGGGGTGGGAGAGAATTTCCCCGTGATAAACAAGGTTCACGAGTGATACATGCAAACAACCCACCGCCACTGCTAAAGTTCCACGCGTGGATTTCAATTTGCGTGATATATTTCACGCGTGATAAAGGTAGATGTGAGGGGTGTGAGGGTTTATTTTTGAGTGTTGTGAGTGATGACCATTGCCACTAAAAAGGGTTGTGAGTGATGGAAAAATGGTTGATGACCACCCCCACCCCACTTATTAGCCTCCAGGTAGTAGTTAATTGCTGATACAAACAATTCGAAAAAAGATAAAAAAAAGTAGTTAAGGTAATTTATACGCCATCTTAGGTCATGCAATATGGGCTGCCCCCATCCTAACAGCACATATTTCTCCAATTACACAAGAACTTAGTTTCTTGATCTCTCTCTCATGCATCAGCTACACTTCACCTACCCACAATAAAATCTCCATATATAATTGAAACCCTACTTTCATCTATATACATCTTAAAAAAAAGCGAAAAATCCTCATTCGATCGCCTAATTTCCGATCCTTCTTTTGCTCAAATGTTCATGAGATCATTAGATATGTGAAGATAATGAACAACATGAGGTAGGTATCTCTAGTTGTTAACCATTGCTGTCAAAAAAGAAGATATAACTTGCTTTTAGTGGTTGTACGTGTTTTTTCCATCATTTAGATTTTCTTATAATTTCTCTGCATTTGTTCTAGTCAAAAGAAGATCATAACAACATTAAAGTTATCATACAAGCTATGCAAGTGGTAGGTACGTTATTTTCTGGAATTTATGATCGAAATGAGTTGATTTTGGTCGAATTCTGGTGTGTTATCTTCAAAACTTCAAGGATAATTTCTTAAAAAAGTGTTCATAGACGGCTTCTAAAACTTAGGAATGAAGTTGATAAAACACTTGATACTTTTTTAACATGCAAAGATTCATATACCTTATTGTTAACTTTAGCGTTTTTATTTTCAAACTATTTATATATGGTTTCTTGAAATGTTTGAATGAAGTAGATGAACCACTTAAATATGTGATTTATCAAGTGAAGATTCATAAGATTCGTACTATTCTTGACTTCTACACACAGAAATGACATGAATATGTTGTATGAAACTAAACTGAAAAATTAGGGTTTTTTTAATAAGACATAAATGTTGATATTATGATTTATAAATTCAGTTGATAAAGGCAAAGTAAATAAGCACATATGATATCTTTTTATAACTTTTTCAGTTTTGTGTTGTAATGTTTTATTTTTGGTATGTGAATAACATAAAGATTACAATATTGTTAAAAGTTCAGGGTTTTATTTTTTATTATTTTATTTTTTTTGCCTAAATAGTCCTGGATAGACCAACTTACACCATCAACCTTTCTCTCATTGAGTATTATTCTGGATATAGTGGAAGATGGAGGTGATGCAAGAGATGATGGAAAGGCTAAGATCAATAGTAGGCCCAGAGAGTTGGGATTACTGTGTGTTTTGGAAACCATGTAAAGATCAAAGGTACATCGCATGTTCATTTCAGAACCAAATAATATGTTAAGAATCATACAAAAGCACATAGTCTCGTTTCAGAAGCAATTAATATGTTAAGAATCATACAAAAACACAGTCATATATCGATTGATTTGAATATGATATGCAAGACGGTTATATCATCTATGCTTCTCTCTCACTACTTTTATTTTAGCTCTTCAAAAATTGCATTACAAGGTTCGTTTGTTCATGGGGATTTTTTTTTATTTATTTTTTTTGATGATGTGATTTGACAGGGTGATTGAATGGGTGGATTGCTGCTGTTCTGGGAGTAATGTAAGGCATATGAACGGAAATGGTGGAGAACATGATCAACAACTGTTGTTTCAATGCAAAGATGTGGCATTTCATCACCCAACCACCGATGCTTGTCACCTTCTCTCTCTTTTACCACCTTCCATGCCTTTTGACTCCGGGTTAACCTTCTTTTCTTTCTTACAAATATATTTACACATTTATATTTTATTAACTGCAAAAAGACAAATGAAACCAGTTTAAAAGTCACACACAGCAAAAAAATAAATAAATAAATAAAAATTTGTTCACACCTTTACTTGTACACGTGTTTAGGAAAAGGCCAAAAAGATTATGTTGTTGTTTGTACTAACTAACGTTCTGTACATCACGTTCAAAGCAAGAAAACAACACGAAAATCAAAATATTTGTAAGTGTTAAAACTTATAACACATTCGTACAGTGAGTGTAGAAAAATAATTTGAATTTATTTGTAAACAACTTTTTCTTTGAACCATTTTATCCCCAAATCTCTTCTCTTTTTATTTCCAATCCCATGAAAGTACCTAGAATTTATTTGTAAACACCTTATCTTCTTTTCTTCTACCCTCGTTCCACTTCCTTAATTATCTCTTGTTTAAGCAATTTAAGTTTCTCCTTGAACCAAATGAAAGCATTAGAATGCGAATTAAATAACTCAGTTTTCCACACATCTGACAGTAGGTTATTAAAACCTTTTAGATCCATCCAGTAGTTAAAGAGTTTAAAGGGGATATGACCGGGGATATGACCCAAGTTCGCAGAAACATGTTTCAACATAATCAACCTGTGATCAGAAATGTTTTTATCTAAAGCCAAAACTTCGAAGTCTTTAGTTTGATCCTAAACACCTCTGGAGAAAAGGAAACAATCCCGTTTTTCTATCTTAGTACAATTTGAACATACATGTGTAAAATTATAACCTCCCATATGAATATCAACAAGACTAGGGGAAGCGATAAAATCAATAAGATCTCTAGACGTAGACGGATTAAAATTGGTACCTAATCTTTTCGGAGTGCAACTAACCGTGTTAAAATCGCCAAAGCTATTAGAAACCAGCATGTTTACACATAAAATTAAGAATGAATTGCCACAACCCCACTTCAGCAGTTAAAAGATTATCAAAACATACTAAGCAATCCCCCGACCGACCAAAGGCACAACTAGCAACCAAATCAAACACAATAATAAAATATTGTACTAATAATAATAAGAAGAAGAAGATAACAAATAAAGTTAATTATTAATATTATCAAAACAGAAAATATGAATGTTAACAAAACACAACGGGCCGCAAATTCAATCTAGATCCCCTGACCGACCACGGTTACAACTAAAAGCAAAATCGAAGGTAGTGATAAAATATTATAATAATAAGCCAACAAGCGAAATTTATTAATAATATTTAGTAACATTACACGTACGATTTGTGGCGCGGGTATATCTCAAACTTCGAAAGGATGACTCGAAATTTATGTAAAACACAATGCACTCAAAAGAAAGTAGACCGAAAAACACAATGCTTCGAAAACGCCAGACTTGTAGCCATGGCTGTGTTAAAGGAAATTTGTGTAAAACACAATGCACCCAAAAGAAGGAGTGGAGTTTTTTAATAATTTGTAATTCCTAAAATTCACGCAGATATAACCAAGTTAGTGAAAAACGTGTAAAAAACTTAAATACGCTAACCAAAAATAAATTTTTTTTTCAATAATTCGTTTTGTTAGGTTATAGGAAAAACACCAAGGTTAAAACTTCTGCCTGTATGAGGGTTTAGGTAAAACGCCAACGTAAAAAACCAATGAGAAACCGGCTAAAACCAAAATTTAAAACAGATCAATCAATCAATCCCAGTAAATCCCACAAATAGCAAAGCTACTTATAGGGTCTGGGGAGGGTGGATGTAGACAGACCTTTCCTCTATCCCTAGGGATAGAGAGGCTGCTTCCAGAGAGAACCCCGGCTCCAAAGCGAACAACATACTAAAACATCAAATCAAAGAATATAGAAAAAGAAGCCACCTATATCAAGAAAGTGAGCAGAGTGGCACAGTATAATGTAAATCATGTATAATGGCATACAACAACATTTGGGCATAAACACAAGAGGTCACTCACCGTTAAAGTCCCTTAAAGAATAAGAAAAACATACGTCCCTAAAATACACCTAAGTCCTTACTGCAATATCCTCTAGAAGTCCTTAACCCTAATCCTACGCCTCCACGAAGTCCTATCTTGGACCATGTCCTCAGACAGATGCAACTCTAGTAAATCATGCCTAATCTACTCATCCCATGTCAGCTTGGGTCTGCCTCTTCCTCTCCTCCCCTCCACAGTAAGAGTTTCCACTACTCTAACTGGTGCCGTCGTTTGCCTCCGTTTTACGTGCCCAAACCATCTCAATCTCCCATCCCTAATCTTATCCGATATACTAGCCACTCCTAATCTTTCCCTAAAACCTCATTTCTTATCCGATCTAACCTCCCTAATCTAACCTCATTTCTTATTAAAACAGATAATAATAATAATAATAATAATAATAATAATAATAATAATAATAATAATAATAATAATAATAGATTACATACATGATGCTTTTGGTATATATATATATAGGGGACCGCTAAAATGAGAACCACTTACAGTTGTAAGAACCGTGAGAACTTTTTGATCCGGGGCGAGTTGGACCAAAAAAAAATTTCATAAACGTAGATGCTTGTATTATAAACACATTTGTAAAAAAAATCAAAAAAAAAAATGTCGTGTGTGTAGTTTTGAACACCACAAGTTTGTGTTTACGGGTACCGTAAATTTTAAATAAAATTTACGGGTCCCGTAAACACAAACTTTGGGTGCTCAAAACTACACACCCGACAATTTTTTTTGAATTTTTTTTACAAATGTGTTTATAATACATGCATCTACGTTTGTGAAAAAAAAATTTTGGTCCACCTCACCCCGTACGGTGTAGTTCTCACGGTTTTTACAACTGGATGTGGTTCTCATTTTAGCGGTCCCCTATATATATATATATATATATATATATATATATATATATATATATATATATAGAAACGGGATCAGGAGAAAACGCTCAAAAGTGTGAGAATAGTGAGAACGAATTCTGGCCCAACACGTGTCATGCGGCATAGAGAAGGGCGGAGGAGCTTTTTTGTCCTTTTATCTTCTTCTTTTCCAGTTCCGCTTTTCCCAATATTGTTTTATTTTTGGGGTTTAAAATTTTTTGGCGTTAACCAAATTCAATAATTAATGGCGTTTAATAGTTTCATTGTATTAACATTTTGGCGTTTATGGCGTTTTTCAAATCGTATGTCATTGGAGCCCTAGGGGGGTCAAGAAATCTATCTGAATGGCGTTTTTTCAAGACGTTTTAAACAAGATGGCCAATTGTTCTATTATTTTTTATATACATTTTAGCGTTTGTGTTAACTTGGCGTTTTACAATTGTAAAATTATATTACAACCACAGGGAAAAAATAGAAGCGAAGAAAATAAATTAAAAAATCATAATCGGTTCACAATTTTCACTGTCATCAGTCTCTCTCTTCTTTAATAGTACAAGAACTGTCACCAAATATATGGTGTTTTATGTAAAACTTAACAAACCCATCGGTTTGATTATTTTGCCTGCTCGTCTGTTGAAGTGGCTTTTTGTGGATGTTTGGGTACATAGATCTATGACGTGTGTGTGGGTTTTTCGTTTTTTCTTCATCTTGATCTTCATCTTTATAATCATCCCACTCTTCAGTGTCATTGATCTTTTTTCCTCATCCAAGCCTTATTCAAGAACAAATAACACAAAATGACATTCGATTGTCATCAGTATGTTTTTCTTGAAGATTTGTGCATCTCATGCAGCAAAATCTTTCTAAGTTACTCCTCTCAGCTAACAATCCATTAAGTGAAACTTCCTGAAGAACAATATTGAATATCCAAGATAGCATATTAGTCATCTTTGATTTTTTTAATTTTTTGGCGTTTTACAATGAGTGTTATTTAGTAGTATTTGGCGTTTGTTTTTTTTTTTTTTTGGTTTGATTAAATTGAAGTTGCTGGGAGTTATTATTTTATAGGATTTCTTTTGGCGGCGTAGGTTAGGCGGTGGATTATTATAATAAAGTATTTGTCGTTTCAGTTACTGTTTCTAATTATTTTTTTTTTGATAAACTTTTTTCTCTGAAGTCTGTAACACGTCCCGTCTTTCAAGTTTGGCGTTTTAGCTTCTAATATAATAAATTTTCCGTCTCTTAATTTTTACTGTTTTTGTAGTTACTGTTTCTAGTTACATTTTCAAGTTTGATTTTGATTTTTTTTTATTTTTTGGGTTTTTTATAATATTCTTTCAAAGTAATTTTATTATAGTTTGGGAGTTTTTTTGGGGCGTTTTACGGCATGATAGCGTTTTAACAAGCATTTTGGCTGTCTGGCGTTTTTAATATATATGGTGTTTTTTATTTTGTAACAATCAACTGAAAAAGAAAATTAAAAAAAAAAGAATATATAAACAATTGATCTTTCAAATCTTCACTGTCACCAGTCTCTTTCTTCTTTTTTGAATCATCTTAACTGGCTGGTTCGACTTTCGTATGATTCATTTTGTTTTTTTGTTTTTCAAGTAGTTTTTTTGTTGTTGTTTGGAAGCACAAAGTCTGACATCAGCATCTTTTTCTTGAAGATTTGTCCATCTCATGCAGCAAAATGTTATTGAGTTTAGACCCTTCAGCCAACAATCTTGAATTTTCCAATGAACGATGTTTAATTTTTAATTTTGGCGTTTTACCAATAAAAAGAACGTCACCAAATAAAAGCACCTTAAACCTCAAAATTTGATCATGCTAAAATCAATAATGTTTTGATGTATGAGATGGACAACATTGTTAATCCTCGGTTAAGAAAGATAACTGACAATGTTGTCCACCCCATACAGCTAAACTTTGTTGACAACAAACCTCAATAATGTTTTTGTATGTTTTGGCGTTATAAATTGGATGGAAGTTGAGGATAAGTCAATAAGATTTTACTCAATGAAATGCACAATATACTCACTTAAGGATTTTGTCCATTACATTGAGCGAAAGCTTACAGATAACCAAACTGAATTTCAAAAAACGTTTTGGTTTAGAAGATATTTGATGTTTGGGTTTTTTGGCGTTTCTAAGACGAATGTTATATATTAAATATGGCGTTTGGGGTTTTGTGTGTGTTTTTAATTGAAGGTCTAAGATGTTGTAAATATAGGATTTTTTGGCCCTTTTTTTAGGCGGGATTTTATTATAATTAAGTTTGGCGTTTGATATATAATGGCGTTTTTAGTAAGAATGGTGTGTGATTTTTGTTTGGCGTTTTATTTTCATGAGATGACGTTTTGTGTGGAGAAGTCAAAAGACCCTTTTACCCTTAATGAAGCGCGTCCATGTAATAAAATTGATGTTATTTGCCAAAACGCCACCGCGCCAATCTAGTCCATATATTGTTTTGATCGGACGATCCATAAGCGTTCTCACCGTTCTCACACTTTCTACCATTTTCTCTAAATCTCGACCCTATATATATATATAAGGCCAGGATCACTTCAGAACCATAAATATTTACAGAACTCGCAGAACTCCTAATAAACAATATTTTTATTTATATATTTTTATGTTTAGGATAATTTTATCATTTATTATGTGTATTTTTACGATTACATACATGTTAAGAGTAATTTTATCATTTTTCATATGTAATTTTATAATTACACATATGTAAACTAGTTTTTTTTACATATATGTAATTAGTTATGACACATATATATAATTTTGACAATTAAACATATGTAAACTACTTTTGACATGTATGTAATCAAAGAAATACATATAATATATGATAAAAAGATCCTAAATACAAAAACTTATATATAAAATGATTGTCTATTAGGAGTTCTGAAAGTTTTGTAGTTATTTAGAGTTCTGAAATGAACTCAACCCTATATATATATATATATATATATATAAGTATAGGATAAAACGAAACCCAATTGAGTTGAGAAAACTCAAGAAAACCTTATGTAACATTTTTATTCTTTTCTAAAAAAAACAGGGAATGTAACATAGATGTATTTGAACATTTTAAAAAATGTAAAAAACGCCTACTATTTTTTTTAAATGTTCAAAATTTGTATGTTACATTTTGGACATATATATTGTGTAACATAAAATTTTTAACATTTTATAAAAAATAAACAACTCGTCGCTTTTTGGTTTTTCTTTTATAAATATGTTCAGATTTATGTATGTTATATTCCCTATTTTTTAGAAAAAAATAAAAATATTACATAAGGTTTTTACAAAGGTTTTTTGAGTTTTCTCAACTCAAATATATATATATATTCCATATTTTATATTTATCCTTTTTTAATATATATTTTTTCCTAAAGAAGAATTTACATGTTTTAAAGATGTTAGTAAAAGACTTGTTTTCTAGAAAAGAATTTTCATTTTCTTTAAGATGTTAGTAAAGGACTTGACAACAGATGATAGTGCCTCCGTTTATGTAAATCCCAACACTTGAAATAAATTTTGGTGTTATATCCTTTTTTGGTCTATCTAAGTTTTTTTACCCGTTGGTAATTACATATATATAATTAAAAAATGTTAAGCTATGTTTAGGAGTTTTTACAATTTTAATCTTCTTATTTGTCAACATTCTAATGCAAATTACAATTTTAAAGGGGTGTTATTGCATTACGATGAATTATTTAGTTGGGATTTGAGGTGTGTTCGCTTCTGCATTGTTTAGCTCTCCATTCAGATTTCTGAAGACTTTGATTTAATCGTAAAACAATCATGTGTTGGTCTGGGAATACTAATCTTCGATACTAAAAATATATCCATAGTACTTAACTAAAGATATCTTTCTAAAGATAAATGGAAAACAATATTTGTTATACCCAGCTTGGGGAGGTGGGTGAAAGGATGGTTGTGATGGTGGGTTAGGTAGGTGGTAGTGGGTTGAAGATGGTGGTGGATTGGCAATTGATGGTGATGGTGGTGGTGGTGGTGGTGGGAGGTGGTTGTGGTAGAGAGAGAGGGTAATAGAGAGAGAAAGTTATATATATAATTTTTAAAAATATTTTGTTTTATTTTTTAGATAATATTAAATAAATAGGTAAAAAGACTAAAATACCCTTATGTAATCTAATTTAACTAAAATATCTAACTGGGTTAGGGCTAAATAACCTGCATGATTTTAAACATTAAGTACAAAAGTCGTCAAGTTTAGTGCTAAAGGACACCGTCTGAAAAATGGTGTTAACATAAATAACCGAACTTGTAATTTACTCTAATATATATATGGGGGTAGGTTAACATACAATACTCTTTAACGTGCGATTGTTAATATTAAATCACGCATGTTATAAAAATTAAAACTCTAATCACGCAAGAACAAAAACACATAACGCATGAATAAAATAAAAAATCATGCATGAGGTAAACTCTATTCACGTATGTTATAAAAATAATTACGCACATTATAATTTTCTCACGTACGAATCGCACTTTAAGAAATATTGTATTTTACACTTTCACAATATATATAATCAAAAGTTTTATAACATACAGAATTTATGGACAAACCATGATATCTAACCAACCAAGATGGCTCAACTTTTCCAATAGCTCCGATTCAAATTTTTGTGAGGTAAATACCCATCTTAAATTTGTATCTTATTATTTTGAAAATCTTTGATATTATAACCCATTCTTTTTTGCAGGAAAATCTAGGAACGAAAGCTTTGATTCCTGTTTCAATTGGGCTTGTAGAACTCTTCGTATCGAAACAAGTAATGTGTCTTGCATGACCAAAGCATCAAAATGATATATCACAATTATGAACTTATGCGTTTTTTCATTAGAGATTTATGAACTTTCGCCTTTTTTCATTATAGATTTGTTTGTTTGCAGATAGCTGAAGACCAAAGCATAGTCGATTTTGTGACCGATGTGTTTAGCAAGTCACTCGAACAACATTCTATGTTAAACACAAACAACAATGTGGCATCAAGCTTCTCGGTAAACATGGATGGTTTAGAAGACAGTGAATCAAAGGATTACATAGCTCAAGTGTTGGATGATCACAAGGATCCATGTAACAATTTCCAACCACCAATTTCCCCGGCGACCATTTTGGAAAACCTGAATCTGTCACCACACAATATCTCTGATAACCATATGCATCCAATGAACTTCTTACAACACTTTAACTATGGTGAAAACAGAAGCGCGAAGAACATGTTCTTGGAAGGCACGAGGGAGCCTATGATGATGAACCATGACGACCCTTTTGATCCTAGTTTGGAGGACAATGGCGGGTTTGACCACGAGATAGATATGGCGTTGCAAGGGCAAATGATGAGTGATAGCAACAATAAGGGGCATCTCATGGATCCCTTAGAGAATATTTCAAAGAAGCAAGGGAATGATGTAAACCGTTCGGACTCTGTCTCTGACTGTAGTGATCAAAACGATGATGACGATGATCCTAAATGTCGTCGTAGGAATGGCAAACCGCAATCCAAGAACCTCGTGGCGGAGCGTAAAAGACGAAAGAAGCTTAATGATCGACTCTACACGCTTCGCTCTCTAGTACCCAAAATCACAAAGGTATGCTCAAACTAGCTAGTCATTTTCATCCTTTTTCAAGTTCAACCAAAATGGGTCCGGGTTAATTATCATACATTTTTTTACTAATTGTTTTAAGGTATTATAAATAGTTAACGTTTAAAGCTTTATTATAGAACACATATATTACTAGAATCATATATTTAAATATTGGCATATAAAACATCAATAGGTTTACAAATATTGAAAAGTGGCTTTTTACGGCTTGTATGTTAATCGTGTTGGATTGACAGGTTTTGGGTCCGTGGGTTGAAACGTTTCCCTGATGACCCGAACACAACCCATATATTTATTCATGTAATAAAACATAAACCCTAACCCACACACTCAAAATTGTGCAACCTACACACAACTCGTTTAACACATTTATCTAAATATGTCAAACATGTCACGTTGTAGACATGTTAATTGGTTGGTGGGTTGTAAAAAAAAATGGTTACGTTGGTCATAAAGGGGTTAGCGGGTCAACCAGTTTAATAAATCAAGGTAGTGTGCCGACCTATTTAATTAAACAAATTGGTGGGCCGTATGGGTGAAACACCCGAACATGAGTCATTCGATTAAACTGGTCAACTTGAGCATAGAACTTTACTAAAGAAGTTAGCTATGGCAATAAAACCTGATTGTTTTCGAAAATTGCCACCTCTACTTTCAAGACATTTAAAACTCTCATCCTTTGACCAGCAGCCTTTTGAGTTAAATGTTTTGATTTTACATATTCAAATAGAAATACAATCAACCCAACTAACACAATTGAAAATAGGTTAAATGTCAACCGTGAGCTTGATTTTGATGTTAATCATAGTCCAATTAACATGACCCATGCCTACTCTTTGTTTCCCAATTTGTAGTTAGATAGAGCTTCGATTCTCAAGGACGCGATCGAGTATGTGATGGAGTTAAAGAGGCAAGTAGAAGATCTCCAAAATGAGTTGGAAGAGAACTCAGATGACGAGGATACTACGAATAACGAGAGCACCATTGTTGAGCAAGAAGTGATGCATGGCAATGGAAGTAAACAAAAGCGTAGATATAGCCAAGGTCATGGGATGTTCATGAACGGGCCTCAACCCGAAGCTTATTCAGTCATTGGTAACAATGAAGTCACCAAACATAACCCGGACGTTGATGGTGCTAGTGAAAAAGGACAACAAATGGAGGTAAAACTCTTGTGTTAACATTTACGAAATGAACTAACGATATTCTTTAACATATTTTCTCATTTGTGTTTGTGTAGCCGCAAGTGGAAGTCGCTTCATTAGATGGAAATGAATTTTTTGTGAAAGTTTTTCGCGAGCACAAACCAGGCGGATTCGTGAGGTTAATGGAGGCCTTTAACTCCCTTGGACTCGAAGTGACTAATGTCAATGTTACAAGCTTCAGATGTTTGGTTTTAAATGTCTTCAAAGTTGAGGTGATATCCTTATTTGTCATCTTATCTTGTGGGTCCCGTTCTATGACGAGGACAAGGACACACAAAACAAAGTACAATCTTATTTTATGGGTCCCATTACATATCACTAAATAGGACCCACAAAACAAAATGTAGATAATTATACAAAATGAAAAGTAAGAATTAAGAGTATACTAACTTTTTGTGTTTGGTGTAACAGAGGAAAGATAGTGAAATGGTGCAAGCCGACCATGTTAGGGAGTCGTTGCTCGAGATAACACGAAACCCATCTAAGGGGTGGCCGGAGACTTCCACAAAAGCACCGGAGAACGGGCATGGCATGATTGATCACCACCATCACAATCACAACCACAACCACCATTCTCACCTCCATAACAACCAACCAAAACCTCAATACCACTACAATGCAATGTATCAAGTCCTTAACTAAGCTTTTAAGTGTTGATAAGATTGAAGCCCTTGGAACTTGTCCATTTATCTTTTTTAGTATCTATGTTTTCTCTTGTTATGGAACACATGATCTGGTGTGGCATGTAGGAACAACCTGCTGTCTTTTTTTAATCAATAAATTGCACTTTCTACTGCTGAATTAACATTATATTCTTTGTAGAAAAATGAATGTCTAATCTGATAGAAAAATAAATAACCAAGACAAAATTGGTGTCAACAACTTCAAGAGCAACAGTTATTGTAAAACACTTTTCATTGGTCTGGTTCGTACCCAAACCGCAAACTACTATTTTGGAAAATGAGAAACCAAACTGGTTAATAGTGGCGGGGTCACATTGTGGCGAACGGGTCACTGGGCACCACTGAAATTTCGAGCGACACCATTGTTTACTTATGAGCAACATCATTTTTTTCTAAACGTTTATAGTTTAAAGTTAATCCTAGTTACTTAATTACCATGTTTTATTTTTAAAATGTTAACCCAATAATCATTATGAGCGCATGTCCCGTTAGTTTATTTCAGTTGTTTAACCTAAATTCGACCTGATCCAAACCTAAAAATTTGACTCCGGATTATTAAAAATGACACCGTAGGAAAATTTTCCTAACTTTGCCGAGGCCAAAACGGTTCAATTTCGACAATTTGTTACTAAATATGCATAACAAATTAAAAAATATATTAAGAAGAAATCGCTTATAACTTATAAGGCATGTTCCAATCCGTTAGCAGGATTGTAAAACCATGAAATCCGAATCATCAAATCTAATAACAATAGTTGTCAATTCGAAACATAACAATGTATACATCTTTATCAAATTTGGTATCCAACAAAAATTCCATATTTGTTTCTAGTAGTTAACAACTCTGTGAAAATTAGGCTCCTTTAATGAGCAACAATAAGCCCTATAGAAACACGAGTCTAAACTGTAGGGGATTAGACGTAATGCTCAACCGGGGGTAATATCTTCTGATCCTCGCAAGCTCAAATCCAAGTAGTAAATCTGTAAAACTAGCAAACACCGTGAGCTCGTTAGGAGAATGAGATGTGGGAGGTTGTTCTCATAAACACCCTCTGTCGTGAGAATAAGTATTGTTGTTTCTAAAGAGAGTGAGAGTATAGAGAGTAGGATGTAAGACCCTTAAACTTTGGAGAAGTGTTTTGGAGAAGTGTGGTATGTCGCATATAGTGCCCGCAGAGGTGGGAGTACATCTTCGCGCTCTGATTGGTCACACAACGCTTTCTTGTTGTACTTCATGTCTCATTTACCAACAGCCGTTAGTGGATTTTAAGGATAGGTGGACGGGCGTCTTGTTATTGGCCACACGTCGCTCTAGTTTCTACCTTTTGTCCCCTGCATGATGGAGCATGTGGGGATCTTTTAGTAAAGTGCCTGGAGAGCGGTGATTGGCTGCAAGTCACTTTCACCTTGTACTTTGTGTCTCCTCCGTGATGACGTCGCCCCGCGGTTGACTTGTAAAAACTAGTTGGTTGTTTTTTGTGTTAGATATGGCTATAGCCCTATGCTCGCGGGGGGTCAGGATTATATCCTTTCAAATCCCCTGAGTCCAATGTGTCTCCCGTGCTTGCGAGTGAGCGGGTGGAATTCTAGACTAGTTGTGTTTTTTTTTTCTGCGGATGGTGCTTTGGGGTGTTGACCCGCTTATGGTACATAGATGTACTTTCCTTTACTTTTCCCGGCAAACAGTCATTCGGCGGGTTGAGACCCGCCTCTGACGGGTTTGTTTATTTTCCATTCTTTGTTATCGGTGCAATTTCGCAGGTAGTGAGAGGGCATTTGAAATTTGAAAAGTTCTTTTTAGATAAGGATTAATGAGGTTGATGTGACGTCCGACAATGTTATGGCTCACGCAGCACGTCGTGTTAGGCATGCTTTTTGCAGGCGCGTAACGACAAGAATGCCACCTGTTCAAGCCTTGCCGGGACACAGGTCCAAGCACGATCATGCCTACCCATGCACGCTCATGCTCATAACTGATTGACAATATTATGCATTGAAGAAGGACAAGCCAATGTCGGGGCCTAGCAATAGGCACCGTCGTGCCACCTAAAGCACGGTTGTGCTCAGCTGCTCCACTCCAGCCTATAGAGACCCTTAGCTGCCCATTCTCACCATCCCAATTCACCCACTCCTATTCCACGTTTCACACACATATTATTTGATCTTAAGAGGACATAAAGGAGTTTTCTGAGCACTCCAAGAAAACACTTTTAATAGCTTAGTTTGAGAGAGGGAGAGAGAAAGAGAGGGTGAGAGAGAACTTGTAAACAACAATCCTTCTTCAAGTTGTTTGCTCTTACACTTGATCCATCATGATCCATTCTATGATCATTGTTTGTGGATAAGTTATGGCCATTCTTGGCTAAACCCTTTGTGTTGCTTGGGTTGTAGATGAAGCCGGTTATGAATTATATGTTCAACCTTTGGCAAAGTGGTGTGTTGTGTCTTTAAAAATTCCTTCTACTCTTCTTCTTCCGTATTGAGTTTGTGATTGGTTTTGGTCTTTAATCTTGTGGGAGTCCTTGATAACCTTGGGAGGTGAAGCTTATTAGTACACTCATGGTGTGTAACAACCCATATACTAATAAGGAAGTATGAACTTGGAGAAGTGGTTGACCCATTTATGGAAACACATCTTGTGATCAACCCTCGTTTATCAAGAATATCATTGTTGGCCTGCACGGTCTATTTGTCAGGCCTGAATGATTAACCAAAGCTTGGTTATGCGACTTGTCTAGCGTAGTATATAAGTTAGGCTTGGCGCAATCCAAGAGTTGGTGAACCCATGTTAAAATTCTATTCTTCTTTATACAGATTTTATTATTATAACACCTCCCGTTAAGTAAAGATCAATCACCTCAATTAATCACATGTGCCCTTAGCACCCATGAGAAGAACTTAGATATATATCTTTTTCGATCTTTGAAGTGGGACGGAGATATGCCCTTTAGAGGATTGCACCCATGGGAAGAATGTATAAGAAAGAAGAGTAGTTAGAGGTAACTAACCCAAAATTAGTGGATTGCTCTTTAAAATGAGCCTTCTTAGAAGTTTGGGCAATAAATTGTCTTTAATTGACTCTAATTCTATTTTAACCTTAAAGTCACAAGTTGTAAATCTAATAAAGATTCATCGGTAAGCTTAGCTAAGAGCTGGGATTTTGAGTTAATTAACCTCACCACTTGCCAATAACCTAACTATAATTCATCCCAAGTGGATTCGAAGATCCAAAGCAACACTCTTCATGCTCTTGATATTCTCTACTAATTCTCTATTACTTGCTTTTATTTTTTGGTTGTAATATAAAAATAGCAAAAGATAATTAATCAACTAGTTGGTAATTTAAAGTTAACTATTAAAATCGTATCCTTTGGGTTTGATACTTGGCTCTTACATAAACTTTACTACACACGATAGATATGCTTGCCACTTGTGTGTGTTTAGTCTAAGTAATAATCACTTCTTATAAATTTAAAACTAGATAAATGTGTCTTAAAATGTATTAAGTTAATTCGCCTAATTCATGCTAAGAGTTATTAAATTAACAAGACCGACACACTAAAACACACACCATCAAGTTTTTGGTGTCATTGTCGAGGATACGATTATTTTAATGAAGGCTTTTGACTACTAACAAGTTTATATTTTATCTTTTGTTTCTATCTTTATTTTTCTCGTGTTTTGTTGGTATGGACCCCTAAAGTCCACAATCTATGGAGATGGAATTTTTTTGATTTTGATCGGTATTATGCTCAAGATAGGTGTGAGTTTTGTGGAGGTCCACATCTAATTTATGAGTGGGACTCTACGGATAATGAAGAGATGTTATATTCACCACCAATACCTTAACCTTTTCCTCACAACACTTATGAAGAACTCTACCAAATCGAAAACTCACCTCCATATATTCTACCTCAACCCTTCTCCTACTTACCACCCACTTTTGATGAGTCGATTCCTAACTCGTTACCATATAGACCATCACGACCCGCCTTACTTTTTACCTACCCACAATATATACCATCTCCACCACTGTCACCTAGCCCACCTTTTACTCCAGAACCCATTCTTGGAGCCCGGTCAAATTGTTACAATATTTAGAAGAAATAAAAGTTCAACTAAAATGTCACACCCAAACCGATGGCGGAAATCAGCTCGAGACTTCATACTGCTAAATTTCGACAATATTTAATCAAAACCGATTTCATTTCATTGAATAATTGTCAAGTACAACATTTAAAATCAAAGTACAACATTTAATATGAAATACAACAAGTACAATAAGAAGCAGAATACAACATGGTTTCCAAACAAATAGAACAACACAATCTAGAAGTCTAAGTGTGTTTCTAGTCAGTCCTACAAGATTTCATCATCATCAATGTCATCATCCTGCAACATGTTCAAAGTATAGTTCAATACAAAATGTATTGGCAAGTATACAAGTTTAATAATAGCATAAGTATAAAAAGAGTTTAAACAATCAACATGGCTTAAATGTTATCTAAAATTAACATACGATTCGCATGCGTCTATATATGTCAACCTAAAGATTACCGCTAGTGTAATCCTATCATAGCAACGATAAGACAGTTTTGTTTTAACTTAACATGAACACAAGACTACGGCCAGTGCGTTACTCCTATAGCTCTATACATGTTAAAAGGAGGCTCGTACGAAGTTAATGACAAGTTTACCACAAAAGAATGTTCCAACACGTATGAATCAAAGAATAACGTATTGAGCATGTATGAATGATTGTTTGTTGTGATTACATAAAGTATGTGCATTTGTGTAAGTTTGAATATGTGAACATGTTTCACCCAAAAGTGTAAAACGTAAAAGGGTGTTCGAGCATACTCACGGTTTTGCAGATCTTTGTTTATTAATCCGCGAGTTGAGAAGTTGACATGAGCGCTGGAACACCAAGGTTACCCTACATTTGGGTAAACGAAGGTGTGAGTCATTGGAGTTGAACGGGGGATTCGGATTTGGATTAGAGTATTAAAGTACGAAAGTATGAGTAAACAGAAAATATATCTCATCTAAGCACTCGTTGTGACACTAAATTGTTATGATTTTGTGGGTCCTGATTTGCCCAATAGAATCAGCAACGAGGAACTCAGAACGGAGATAAACGGTTAACCGGAACATCACAACATTGTATGAGAAGAAACAAAAGGAGGAAGAAGAGGGTGGTAGTAAGAAAAAACCAAAAGGAAAAACTGTGGTGAAGATAAAGGTGATGATGACAAAGGTGACGAAGATAAGGGTGGTGATGAAGGAGGTGATGTTGATGACGATAAAGATGACTATTTCGAAAGTTAAAGAAGCCTGATGGTGAGGAGGCTGATGATGATTATGTGCCACCAACAGAAGTAGTTAAGGAAAAGAAGAGAAAAGGGAAAAGACTAGCTAAACGAGCCAGGTCAGCAAAAAGGGCAAAGAAAGGTGTAACCACTGCCGAACCAACAACCGAAAAGACAACTAAAGAATAACTTGGTCTAACACCAGAAGATATTGAAGCTCTCAATGATCCAATAACTAAAATCCTTGAAACCGCAACAGCTCAACAACAAGAACCACCAGTACAACAAATACAACCACCACATGTTCAACAACCACAATCAACTTGAAAGTTCATCTGATCCACCAAAGAAGAGAATGATTAGAGTAATGACTAATAGCCAAAAAATTGATATGTTGATTCAGCAGTTATGTTAAAGAAGCAAGTCAAACTGTTAGACTAAACACATTCATGGCTGAAAACCGAAATGTTGCTCAACAACTAGAAAACAACAAATTAAAGGTTGTAGATTCCACGAAAACGGATTAGAACAATGATCTAAATAAAAAGAATGCAAAAATTGAAAAGAAACACATAGAGCTTGACGCAAAGATTACCAAACTTGTATCTGGGTATGTGTAACAACCCGACTTTTGAAGTCAAAGTACAAGTCAAAGTCAAGAAATGTCAACATTCAGATCTGTCATTTCTTACTTAATTATTGCTTGTACTCTCCAACCCGATAATCGATATGTTTTGGTTAACGCTATTTTATACTACGATTTGTTAATTTGTGAAGTAACAATGCGATAAACGCAGTTAAACGCTAATATACTTAACGCTATTACATCGCTATCGCATCGCAACTCGAATTGCAGTTATTTGATTGTTCTACATGTGTGTGTGTTATTATGTGCCTTACTTGTGTGTGCTGATGTTATGGTTAAAGGTGTTATTCACAAACGCAATCACAACTCTATCGCAACGCAATCTCATCGCAACCGCAAAACGCAAGTTTACATACTTTTATGTTATTATGTGTTAGTTATGTTATTTGTGTAACTATTGTTTAAAACTATCGCATCGCTTACTCGCAACTCGATTAAACGCAACGCAATGCTCAACGCACGAAACGAAAATCGGAAAACCAACTCGCGAAGGCCCTCTGATCGAACGACCATTCGATCGAATGGACATCCGACCGGATGACCATCCGATCGGATGGCCATCCGAACGAACGGCCGTCCGACCAATCTGCTCCACACCGCCTTTTCTCCTCTCACACTATAAATACCCCTCCTGTCACATCATTGTTCATTGATGTGACAGCTCCCTTCGACCCGTGCACTCTCAGCCACTTTTCTCTCGATTCCTCGTGATTCTTGTAAGTTTTCTTCATAAATCTTGTACTTTCATCTTCATTACACACTTCCTCATCATCTTCTCCAACAAATCACAACTTTTCACCGTGAAATCATCCGATTTGGGCTGTTCTAAGGTGACGTCATCATGGAGTTCTTATGAACACCAAAGTGTGACCTCATCTCATCAAGAATGGTTCGGATCTAAAGGATTTCTACATGTTTTTACACTGATTTCAGCTAAATCTAAACATTTAACAACTGTTTCAAACTTTTCTTCAACATTCTTCACTTTTTACTCAAAACCGTTAGAATCTGGACTCGTTCGGGCTCACTACTTGTTCGCTAAGTGGAGAACCGATCTGAGAATAGATTTCTATCAAGGAGACGACTGATTCACGGGTTGAATATGAAACTCCATCAAGAACAGTTGGTTCTGATCAAACGGGGTGATTCCCGTCCGATCGAACGAGTTGGACTGGATGTGATTTCCATTGTTTAACACGCCGTCATGCCGTCTCCGTCAAGCCACAAACTTTCTAACTTAACTGATTTTACAAAGTGCTCAAACAAAACAGTTGCTTAATCGAATAGCCATCCCATCGGACGACCATTTGATCGAACGACTATTCGACCAGGTGACTTGACTTTATAATTTCAACACTTAAACAATTTCACAAAATTTTCAAAGATTATCCATTTCAATCGAACAGCCATCCGATCGAACGGCCATTGATGTGTGCAAAATGCAACATATAAATTACATCAATTGTGGCATAAAACTAACCCTTTTTAGTACTAATGTTGGAAAAAGTGTGCTTTTGTCTTCCTTTTGTATTTTCAGGATTAAATGAGCTCAAATTAACAAAAGAAGCAAAAAGACATCAAAATCTAACATAAATACAAGAAAAGGAACAAGACGTGACATGCCCGACCCCACGACAGCATCTTCCCAAGCAAAACAAGACAACAGAGGACTGAACACGCCCCGTGCTCAGCCAGCACGGGGGTGTGCCCAAGTGTCAGCAGAAAAGACAAAGTGGTAGAAGCTTCTATTGCCCACCACGGGGCCGTGGTCAACTATAAGATTCGCACAATCCAGGCAAATCTTCATAGTACAAAGATTCTTCTGCACACGGGGTCGTGCTCAGCGGACACGGGGGCGTGGTCAACTAATAAGACAAAGCTGCATTAAATGAAGAAAGAGAGGATGTGGACACGGGGTCGTGCCCACTAGACACGGGGTCGTGCCCGAGCTTCTGTTCAACCTATAAATAGGAGTGCTTGGCTCAAGCTCAAACCATCCCTTGGCACACCACCTCTCTCACACTTCACCCACCACCCACCACCACCATAACACCATCATCCACCACCATCATCCATTGTCCATCATAGAGTGTGTGAGTCGTCTCGGGATCCAAGATTGATCGTAAGAGTTCTTGACAATCAAGGCCATGTTTGCCTAAGTCTCTTACATCACTTGGTGAAGACAAAGTGTCTAGTGTAATACTTTTTATTTCTAATATTTTCGCACTTTTTACTTGGTTTTGTATTAATGAATTTAATAACTAGTTGCTTATGTTGAAGGTGATCTTTCCTTATCGTTTGTCCGTGGTGTCTTGGCATTATTTTACTGTCTATATAAAATAAAAGATTTTCACCATTCATATCTCCACGGTCTATATGGAGGTATGTTGGCTACCTGGTCGGGGGTTAAGGGAACGGTTTGGTAAAGGTCTTGCCATTGTTCAGCGTTTAGAGGTCCTGTAATGGTCCTGGGTCAAATTTAGTAGGACCTCCTTCAATACTTAACGGTATTGGATGGCGGGGGTCCAAACTCTTTGATCCCCTCATAAGTTAACTACTATTAATACTATAACCCAGCTATTTAGGACTGTATCCCTGCTGACTCAGACTACTTAGTCGAGGGTAACGACACCTCCAAAAGAGGGGCCTACCATAATTTGCATTAATAACTTAATTAATTATCTTCCAATAATCCACCCTTTTAGGATTGTATCCTTGCTGACTCAAACTACTGGGGTGAGGGTAACGTCACCTTCAAAAGAGGGGCCTACTACAATAACTAAGATAATCTCTTAAAATAGTGCAAAAGTGCGGAAATAATCAAAGGTTACACTAGATACGAGTGGGAACCAAGTGATTCATCTTGTCTATCTGTTTTTCTTTTTATTTTATTTTCAGCATTTTTAGTTAGTTTTTATTTTTCTTAGTTTAAAACATTTTTCTAAACTTTTTCATTTGATTAGACGTTGAGGATAAACCGGTACTAAAAGCTCTTGTGTCCTTGGACGACCTCGGTATCTTACCAACACTATATTACGCTCACGATGGGTGCATTTGCCCATATGTGTGTTTAGTGTTAGTGAAATATCGTGTTTTATAAATTTAAAACTTGGCTAAAAATAAGTGTTAAAGGGGCTTAAAATATACACCTAATATATATAACACTTCACACGCATCAAGTTTTTGGCGCCGCTGCCGGGGACACAATGATTTTAAGAAAGTTAGGAATCAACGGCCTAATCGTTTTTCTTATTTTTCATTTTTTTTTGTTTTTGATTTTTCTTAATTTTCAGCTTCTACAGAACTCGGCACGGGCCGTACCCGCTGAACACGCCCCGTGCCCAATCATTGGAACTGGCAATCCTGTTTTAAGTCAGACAGTAAGCTGAACACGGGGCCGTGGCCACTCAACACGCCCCCGTGCCCAAGTTTCAGTTACTGAAAACAGAACCGTAAGATCCCGACGGTTGGTAATTTCTGACACAAACATGAGTGATAGTGATACTTTTTACTTTCGGCACTCTTATGGTACTATGTGGTGTCAATTATGTGGTGGTAACCATAAAGAATTAGAATGTTTTTTTTCTAACTTATAAACCCCACTATATAGACCCATCGTTCCCTAGTATCCTTAAGAGGGGCGAAAGTAAAAATTATCCCTATCTCTCCCTCGAGTGCGCCCAACCGGATATTCTAGGAGAAATGCTTCTCGATGAATTATTTCAACTAGAAGATCTAATTATTAATTGGTTAAAAGAACTTAGGAAAGATTTCGGTAATCTTTTCCAAGATGATAACCAAGAAGAAGGGTTGGAAACGCATTCAACCAACTTCATTGTTTCCGACGATACTCCTAACTCTAGTGAGGACTTGAGCGATAGTCGTCGCTGTGTCGATTGTGTCGTGAAGGACTCCCCATCGACTTCGTTTGATGCATACATAGACCTGAGCGATTCGACATACACCTTCTTTAACGAGAGCCCGGAAAAGGGTTGGACTTGTCCACCTACATATAGCATAGGAATCACCCTCACCGACAACCTCTTGCATTCTCGTCTTAATCTAGATCAATTAAGGTATCTTAGGCACTTTGGGGTTGTTCCATCCAGTAAGGAACCACCCGATCCGGGAAAGTTCCTTGAAAATAGACGAATTCCTTAAGACAGCTTCTAGACACGGGGCAGTGTCCAGGTCAGCACGCCCCCGTGTCCACCCAAAGATTCCCTTCTGATTTTGTCAGAATGCGGACAAAAATGTGTCAGGATTCCATCTGCACACGGGGCCGTGTCCAGCCGACACGGGGCCGTGCGCAACGTGCTGTCGTTTTCTATAAATGTAGCCAAGAATCCTGCACATTTGAACCATTCCAGGGACAGAGATTTGAGGAATATTCTCACATACCATCCTAGGTATTTTCTAAAAGAAGTTTCTCAACTATCTTCTTGTCCTTTCCTCTTTTATCCACTTTCTTCTTCTTCTAATTTTCCTCATACTTCCATTAAAGCTTGAAACTTCCATAATTTCAACCCTTATTGAGATATTTGTTAGATTTTGTTCATGGAATCTTGTTACAAATAAGTTCTATAACAATGTTTTAAGTTGTTAAGTTCAAAAATGCTCCAAAAATCATAAAAACAATTTGAAACCCCAAGATTCCTTGTTCATAAATCCTGCAGATATCTGGACACGGGTCCGAAGTTCTGGATTCATAAAATTGAACTCTTTTCGGTATGTTTTCTCAGAATGGCAAGCAGAACAAGCGGAAACTCTTCGTCACATTCCAGAAACAACCGGCAGGGGAGAAGATCATCAACGGTTGAAGATTCTCTTGTAAACTATGTTTACGCCTTAAGAGAGTCCCTTGATGAAGTAACAAGTGTGGAAGAGGCATTGGTCGACCTCATTAATCATTTGACGGTGGGACTAGAAGGATGTCTCCTGGAGGTCAACCTTTTGCACCAAAGGTTGAATATTCTCGCCTCTCCTCCTTTGGTACCGATTATCACCCAAAGGGCATGGAATGTGGTGCCGGAAGTCATTATTCCGACCGAATGGTACGCCCTACATCCGGAGCCTCCTCGAGACATACTACAAGGGGTTCCGGTTGGTGTCGCTCCTCCTCCACCAGATGTCGAGGAACATGAAGCCGCCTCCCTTCTCCCAAGGGAAATCGAAGAATGGCTCTAGCAACATCTAAGGGACACCGTTCTGCTTGGAGTTCTACAAGACTTTTAGACCGGGAATCTATTTCCGGAATTTTGGTTCTTATTGTAGAAGTAGGGCTCCTTAGGAAGACTTTACGGATCACTTGACCTATTTAATATTAGGACTTTTGACTTTTATTTTCTGTTTTATTTTTTCTTTTTAGGACTAGTATGTAATTCTCTAATGATTCAATGAATGATGGTTTTAGTTAAGTTGGTGTTTGGATGGTGTTGAAATGAATAAAACACACTTGAGATGGCAAAGGATACAAGGGGAACTTGAACCAGCATCCCATGCAGGAAAACAGAACCGTCCGACAAATTTCTTCGTTTACAGTAAGCTCGGCACGGGCCGTGTCCACCCAACACGGCCCCGTGCTGCACAGACTGCAGAAAAAGACCCAGTTCAGGTAACTGGACAGGGGCCGTGTTCACCCAACACGCCCCCGTGTCCAGGCTTCTGTTTCTCTTGATTTAATTTTGTTACTGGCACTTGAACACGGGGCCGTGCCCGGACCACACTGGGCCGTGTTCAGCGCCCAGTAACACAAAAATTTTGCTTTTTACACCTTTTTACACATTCAATCAACCTAAAAACTTATTTTTGGGACACATTGAGGACAATGTGTAATTTAAGTGTGGGGGGATGCTAAAACCTTGAATCTTGCAAATCCTAAATACAAGCCTTACACAAAACTCTATTGGAACCGCTAATCACCCCAAATTTTTTTCAAAAAAAAAATTCATTTTTTTTACTTGTCTAGGTTCAACTCGGGAAATTCAAGTTCTTAAAAAGGTTATATTTTTACGAATTTACAACCGATAGCGTCGTGATAAAAAGAACCAACATAAGGAAATTGTGAAAAGGCATGACAAGCTTAGTTAAAATTTAATTATATATACTTGATCACATAAAAACCCATTCCCACAAAAGTGAGTTTTGAGCCTTTATTGAGCATACAATTACATATCATTAGACTAAATGCGCATTTTTCGTTTCTTGTGTGAATAGCCGCTTTGTTCTTACGACTCTAGAACTTGCCATGACGATACATTCCCGGTCCTTACCAACTTAAACCCGAGTAAGTAAATGATGGAGGCATTAGGACTAACCCTTTTTTATTTCTACACCATTATTTTTTTATTTTTTTTTACCACCTACCCAAAATCCCCCTAGTTAGCCCCTTTGAGCCTAAACCTTTTCATTTCATAACCCAAACCAAACACCCTTTTACCCACCAAAACCTTTTTATTTTTAACCCTTTGTTTTAGTAACAAGTTCGGTTTTTCGTATGACTTTCCTAATAATAATAATAATAATAATAATAATAATAATAATAATAATAATAATAATAATTTTGTGTTGATGATGAAGCAAAAAAAAAAAACAAACAAGTTCATTAAAAATAACTTTGTTTGAATAATGGCTTCATCAAAATAAAAGTTACAAAAATAGAAAGTCTTACGAAAACCGACACTTGTTACGCTTTTCGCCTTATTCTACTAACCACTAACCCAACCACCTACCTTTAACCCAAGCCTAACCCTTCACCCACAAAGTCCTCTTGATATTTATAAAGGTATATAACTTAAAAAGGAGGAGGATTGATTGCTTGGCAAGCCTATGGTAGGAGTAAGTTCCATGCCGCTCTCGAGTGATTCACAAAAATACATTTTTGGCCGAGTGTTGAGTGATCCCCGTGAGGTAAGTGAACTTGTATATAAATAGAATTTTAAAGAGGCATGTTATGCCCTAATAAGTAATTTATCTTATGAAAAGTTTTAAATAAATCATGACGAATAGGATTGTAAATAAATAAAAATAAAACTAAATAAAGAATCTTGGAAATCCCGACACTCTATGATAAGCCTAAAAAACCTTCTTCTCTACACATTCCATTTGGGAGTGTAATAGCCACATATTAAAGAGTTTTGCTTAAGGACAAGCAAAGATTCAAGTGTGGGGGTATTTGATGTGTGCAAAATGCAACATATAAATTACATCAGCTGTGGCATAAAACTAACCCTTTTTTTAGTACTAATGTTGGAAAAAAAGTGTGCTTTTGTCTTCCTTTTGAATTTTCAGGATTAAATGAGCTCAAATTAACAAAAGAAGCAAAAAGACATCAAAATCTAACATAAATACAAGAAAAGGAACAAGACGTGACATGCCCGTCCCCACGACAGCATCTTCCCAAGCAAAACAAGACAACAGAGGACTGAACACGCCCCGTGCTCAGCCAGCACGGGGGTGTGCCCAAGTGTCAGTAGAAAAGACAAAGTGGTAGAAGCTTCTATTGCCCACCACGGGGCCGTGCTCAGCGGACACGGGGCCGTGGTCAACAATAAGATTCGCACAATCCAGGCAAATCTTCATAGTACAAAGATTCTTCTGCACACGGGGTCGTGCTCAGCGGACACAGGGGCGTGGTCAACTAATAAGACAAAGCTGCATTAAATGAAGAAAGAGAGAATGTGGACACGGGGCCGTGCCCACTAGACACGGGGCCGTGCCCGAGCTTCTGTTCAGCCTATAAATAGGAGTGCTTGGCTCAAGCTCAAACCATCCCTTGGCACACCACCTCTCTCACACTTCACCCACCACCCACCACCACCATAACACCATCATCCACCACCATCATCCATTGTCCATCATAGAGTGTGTGAGTCCTCTCGGGATCCAAGATTGATCGTAAGAGTTCTTGACAATCAAGGCCATGTTTGCCTAAGTCACTTACATCACTTGGTGAAGACAAAGTGTCTAGTGTAATACTTTTTATTTCTAATCTTTTCGCACTTTTTACTTGGTTTTGTATTAATGACTTTAATAACTAGTTGCTTAAGTTGAAGGTGATCTTTCCTTGTCGTTTGTCCGTGGTGTCTTGGCATTATTTTACTATCTATATAAAATAAAAAAATTTCAACATTCATATCTCCACGGTCTATATGGAGGTATGTTGGCTACCTGGTCCGGGGTTAAGGGAACGGTTTGGTAAAGGTCTTGCCATTGTTCAGCGTTTAGAGGTCCTGCAATGGACCTAGGTCAAATTTAGTAGGACCTCCTTCAGTACTTAACGGTATTGGATGGCGGGGGTCCAAACTCTTTGATCCCCTCATAAGTTAACTACTATTAATACTATAACCCGGCTATTTAGGAATGTATCCCTGCTGACTCAGACTACTTAGTTGAGGGTAACGTCACCTCCAAAAGAGGGGCCTACCATAATTTGCATTAATAACTTAATTAATTATCTTCCAATAATCCACCCTTTTAGGATTGTATCCTTGCTGACTCAAACTACTGGGGTGAGGGTAACGTCACCTTCAAAAGAGGGGCCTACTACAATAACTAAGATAATCTCTTAAAATAGTGCAAAAGTGCGGAAATAATCAAAGGTTACACTAGATACGAGTGGGAACCAAGTGATTCATCTTGTCTATCTGTTTTTCTTTTTATTTTATTTTCAGCATTTTTAGTTAGTTTTTATTTTTCTTAGTTTAAAACATTTTTCTAAACTTTTTTGATTTGATTAGACGTTGAGGATAAACCGGTACTAAAAGCTCTTGTGTCCTTGGATGACCTCGGTATCTTACCAACACTATATTACGCTCACGATGGGTGCACTTGCCCATGTGTGTGTTTAGTGTTAGTGAAATATCGTGTTTTATAAATTTAAAACTTGGCTAAAAATAAGTGTTAAAGGGGCTTAAAATATACACCTAATATATATAACACTTCACACGCATCAGCCATCCGTCCGGATGACCATCCGATCGAATGACTTAATTTATACTACAACGAAAACTTCAAAAGTTTAACATTTTCACAACACACTCCTCAGTCGAATGACCCTCCGACCGAACGGTCATCCGTCCGAACAGTCATCCGATCGAACCACCATTCGCTCACTCACCTCACCGACACATTGTTTCACGCACTGTTGAACGCTTATACTGTCGTATTGTGGTCAGGCTAATCTCTCAAGCGCTCCCTTCAATCCAAGACTGTGTTTAATTACTAAACACGATCCGTGAGTATACTCGATACCTTTTTGCTTAACGCACTTTTGGGTGTTACATACGTTACCTATACCAAATCACATCGACACACAACGCAAACACTTTTATACGCTAACCGCTTTGCATGTTTTACGTGTTATTCGATGAATGCTTCTATGTTATGTTTACACAGTGATTGTTGCCTGACACCTTAGCAACGATAGTATTATAGTTTGGACTCAGCACCTGTCGTGGACAGGGGCTGTTAAGGGTATTTATTCATGTGTCACAGTGGTGATATTTGTTGCGCGTTCTACAACTCGCACTCCTGTCTGTGCATATTTCATTGTCGTTACCTTGCTAGCTTCACATTTCTACGTGTTTCATGCTGGTTATGCGTAGATCGCTTTTCGCTACTATATGTTATTTAACTTGTATGCTCACCTTTACACTTTGTGTATTGACCTATTTTAACGTATGTGACATGTGTTTAGGATGCTATGCCATGCTTTGCTTGATGAAAGAAGTAGGATGTCTAGAAACGTCATTCAAATAAATATGAGTTGTCGAAACAATATTTGTCTTTGAGAACAAAATCTGTAATAACTATTTATGCTTTATATGTTATGGTATGGGACATGACGTTAAATATATTGTCACTAATAGTGTTATGGATCCTCTTGGACAATCTGTTTCGCTCAGTGCCTCACCCCGATGTTTCCGCCATCGGTTGGGGTGTGAGAGATTGGTATCAGAGCCATAACTATAGGGAATTAGGCAAGACTCGGCCTAGTCCGGGTCGATGTCTTAGAAACGACCTAGTCTATAGTCTAAGTACCAACAGACCGCCTTGTGTGAACCCTGTAGGGGTTTTGCGCGAGCTTACTCTCGATACTCTCGCTTGGAAACTACAACTTTGTGCGAACACCGCATACTACAGCTTCGCAACAAAGCAGCTTTTTCTAGAGCTGAAATGCACAATTGCCTTTCCTAAGGCAAACACGACACACACGATTTTTGAAAAACAAACAAGTGATTGGGTCGAGATTAGGTGTGAAAACCGCAAACTCTCAATTAGATAGCTCGCTCGACGCGCCTTTTTACTATAAAACACGAGAATTTGCGTTGGGTCAGGAGTGACATCCGTATCTCGACGAAATTCTCGATATATCTCTCGTGAATTTATCACACAACCAGGAACAGAGTTGTTAAGTTAGGGGTGAAACCCGCATCTTAATGACTTGTTCCGCTCTCTACTTTGGTTTTACAAAAACTTTCACCAAGGTCTCGATGGGTTCCAACGACTCAATTCACGTACCAACCGAAAGGATGCATGCCGCTCACCGCGTGTCGGTGAAAGAGCACAGTCTATTAGGCCAAAACGTGTATTCGAAGTCGTTAAGAATAGTCGAATCACTTGGGTAGTCGATGTCTAACACCCAGGACAATCTATTTTCGATCGCTGATTTTACGCTTTATCGCTTTTATGTGTGATTTCATGTGTTTTGTATGGTTTTTATGAACTTATATGTGTTTCGATTTTGGAGACTATACGCTTTTCGTTCCTCGCTTTGATAAACACGCACAACTCACACTACACATTTATCTCAAAACGCTAACAAATCGCAGACACTATACTACACGTTGTGTTACTCGCTTATGCTACTCGCACTCGCTACTCGCGAACGCACTTCGCGAACTTGAATGATAGGTGAATACGTACAATATATGTAGGTGAATACGTGCAAAATATAGTTGATTGTGTGCTTCTGTGCTCTACGTGCTTATGTGTTTACGTGCCTATGTGAATTAAGTGCCTATGTGAATATGTGCCTACGTGTAGACGTGTTCCTGATGCTTTATCTAGTAGTAATAAATATGTTTGTGTGGAGAGATTCGACTATATCGCGTCTGAATCCTATGGCAATGTCTGTTGCAGACAATGTCGTCATTTGGATCTCATACTTCTCGCGCTACCCGCCGTAACCACGCTGATAAACGCATCGACCCGCTAGTCGCCAAGGAAATGGCTAAGGTCATTCCACAAATCGTCAGCGAAATCAATGAAATCTGTAGCAAGTACTCTGAGGAATCTAGGACTGACTCGCCCCGCGCTGCGGCCCCAAAGACTTCACCGGCGAAGACGGGCCCAGCGCCATGTTTTAATGGTTCGACTCAATTGAAGTCACTCTTCGTCAAAGCGGATGTCCAGTCCAGGGCTCTGGACTGGTGGACTGCCGAAAGAAACAGGCAAGGTAACGACGCAGCCTATGGGCTTTCTTGGGAGGAATTGAAGGAAATCATGATGAAAGAATTTTGTCCTCCGCATGAGCTCCAGAAGCTGGAGAATGAGTTTTGGAATATCAAACAAGAAGGTGGAGACAATGCTAGTCTTACTGCTCGCTTTAAGCAGCTCAGCATCATCTGTCCCGGCCAAGTCTCAACTCCTGACATCACAATCAAGAAATACATTCGTGCTTTACCTGATTGTGCTTCTGATTTCGTGCAAGCCTCCAAGACGACAACCATCGAAGAGACTTATCAGCTCGCTGCAGAAATCAATGATAAGCGAATTATGGTTGGTTACTTCAAGAACACCACCAAAAGTCTCCACCAAGCCACCGCTACTCCTGCTCCTGAAACCGCCGCATCGCAAGGGTCGAAGTCATCACGCTGCAAGCGCAAGAACAACAACAAGAACTGTGTTGTGACCGCCGCTCCTCTCAATGTTGTCCCTGCCCAACCTCAGAACCAAAACCGCCAAGTAGTAGCACCAGTGACCAACGCACCGCCAGCCAAGCGTGCGTATACCGGTCTGCACCCTCTGTGCCCTACTTGTACTTATCATCACCCAGTTGGGATCGCATGCCGCTTTTGTGTCCACTGCAACCTTTACGGGCACTTTACCACGAATTGCCGTACTGGTCCCCGTCAGCAAGCTCAAGTTCAAGCTCCTCCTGCACTGCCAGCTCCTCTTCCTGCTCCACAGGGTATTCAAGTTTGCATGTGGTGATCCAAACCACTTTGCAAACGTCTGCCCGAATCGAGTGGTGAAGCAAGATCCACAGCAGCAACCAGCACAACAACAACATCAACAGCAGCAGCCTCAGCAGCAGCAGCAGCCAACTCAACAAGTAGCCCGCGGCAGAGCATTCAACATCAATGTCCGCCAGGCGCAAACTGGCAACAATGTTGTCAATGGTACATTTCTTATCAACGGTATATAAGCTTCGTGTTTATTTGATACTGGAGCCGATAACTGTTTAGTATCGTTAGAATTCGAAAAGCTCCTAAACCATAAACGCACTAATCTCCCTACGACGTTCGACGTAGAAATTGCCACTGGAAGAACCGTTACTGTTAATTCTGTTCTCCGTGATTGTACGCTTGAACTCAACAATCACGTCTTCCGGATCGATCTCGTTCCGATGCAGCTTGGTAGTTTTGATATCATAGTAGGCATTGATTTTCTTCGCGAAAATCATGCTGAAGTCGTTTGTTTTGATAAGATGATTCGCTTCTCTCTTGCTAATGGCGACCTACTCTGTGTCTATGGCGAAGTATCTTCGAAGGATCTTAAACTCATGTCGTGCATCCAAGCAAGCAAGTATCTCTGCAAGGAATACAAAACTTTCTTGGCGCACATCGTCGTAGCGGAGGAAAAGGAAAAGAAGTCAATGGAAAAGGTGCCTGTGGTTCGTGATTTTC
Organism: Helianthus tuberosus; assembly: GCA_030545235.1. NCBI lineage: Eukaryota > Viridiplantae > Streptophyta > Magnoliopsida > Asterales > Asteraceae > Helianthus > Helianthus tuberosus. The sequence continues at coordinate 24,512 of JARYGA010054803.1, read as the reverse complement.
CTGCTGTCTTTCTTGACAATTTACCTGGTTTACCCCCAAGTCGTGATATTGATTTTCGTATCGACCTCATTCCTGGAGCTAATCCTGTTGCTAAAGCTCCTTATCGCCTCGCTCTGTCTGAAATGCCGCAACTTTCGAGTCAACTCCAGGAATTGCTTGATAAAGGCTTTATACGCCCTAGCACGTCTCCTTGGGGCGCACCTGTCCTTTTTGTCAAAACGAAGGACGGATCGTTCCGGATGTGCATCGACTATAGGGAACTCAATAAGCTGACTATCAACAATCGCTATCCCCTGCCCCGAATCGACGATTTGTTTGACCAATTGCAACGCGCTACGTGTTTCTCGAAGATAGATTTACGCTCAAGTTACCATCAGTTGCGAATTCAGGAGGAAGATATACCTAAAACCGCTTTCCGAACCCGATACGGCCACTATGAATTCGTCGTTATGCCCTTTGGTTTAACCAACGTACCCGCAGTTTTCATGGATTTGATGAATCGCACGTGTAAACTGTCACACCCCGACCGTGTTAAAACAACAAAACCGCGGCGGAAATATCAGGGAGTGTCGTAACAGAATCATTGTTTCACAACACATGGATTGAAGTTTCGTTTTATTGAATTAAGTTTATTACATTGTCTTGAAATTAAAGGAAAAACATGAACATATTGTCTTTCATTGTTATTAAGTCACTAAGGCCTCGTCCATTCCTATGTCAGCACACATCATAATCATCATCACATATCATCATACAACAGCACCTGAAACATATGTGAAAATAAGTCAGCATAAAAATGTCGGCGAGTACATAGGTTTTGTGAGTGTGTCAGATTCATGGCTTGAATACGTGTTGCAATACCTCGTACGACTACTAGAGTCGATACTTGAAAAACCATGTATTGAAAAGTGTTTTGTATTGCAATATGATTAACCAACTTAAAACAAGTTGGTTATAGTTTATAAAAAAAAACTCATTGCCATGAATCTTGACTAAAACCTTTGTTTTTCGTAAACCAATAGTAATTCGTTCTTGTAGAAAACTTGTGTGGTTTATATCATTTAGTAAACATTTTTGCGTGACATCATTTGAAATCAATCGTCCAAGTGAACTAAATAACGCCACGGAATGTAATATGATAAAAGCACTTATATATAAGAAGTACCAGCGGCGTATCTACCATGCTTTTATCACATTACACCCGTCCCGTTATCTAATCACTTACAATAAACCAATTGTTCAAAAATCATCCAATTCGATCATGTTATCAAAACCAATCGTTCAAATCGTTCAACTTGTTCATGTTATGTACCATCGTTCAAATCGTTCAATCATTAAAATCATTCAAATCGTTCATGTTTTAATATTGAAAACTAACTTTCGGTCGTCTCGGTGAACACATTCAAACCTGTATGACTCGTCCATCGTTCAATCGTATTAACAAACTGTAACAACTCTTATGAAAAAGTCCTATTAATTACTTTAATTGTCCAATAGAAAACCCTAATTGAGAAACCCAAGTGATTCTGCATAAACCCTGAAATTTTTAGAATAATCGGAATCAGGATCAGGGCCCCTAAAACTCAGGGGGGATAAACCCTAGTCGGTATTATCTAAACAGTTTAACGTGTAAATTGAAAATGCATGCGAGACCAACTCACCTGAGCTACCTGGACACGAAGCTACCCTATGGTAGACCGGTGTCTCTCGCGCCACGCGAAGGCCCCTCGCGCCACGCGAGGGAGCCGTTTTTCATGTATAAATAGAGGAGTCTGTTACTTGCAATTATGCGTTAGTTCGACGTTCAAACTCAATACGTACGTTGAGATATTGTCCAATTACTACAAAAACACACACGATTCACGAAGTGCTGCCGCAATACAGGGTAATAACTCGATCGCTGCTACGATTCAATGTCCGATCGATTAAAACTATCCAATGGATGTTTAAGTGCTGCCCACATTAGGATTATGCTTTATCATTCGTCGTGAATTCGATGGATGTTTAAGTATTGCACTTTGTCATTCGTTGTGAGGGTTTGATCTCGTGAGTTATCGTAAATGATGTATTAGTTACTAACCTAGTTTTGTGTGCATTGTTATTTAAACTAGGTTAACAAGGCTAATTCATAAACTAGACTCTGCTCGTGTTAAATCTACAATGTGAGTCATTCTCTTTTTATCAAAGTGCTTTATAAATTCTTAAATGTTTTCAAAGTTATAATTACAGGGATTAAGTCTTTGTCATCACCAAATTACAGCCGGTATGTGGGGTTTTGTATACATTACTTGATAATCTTCACCATTGGACAACGGGGTAGCCAATGGGTGATATGACCATAGTCACAGAAACGAGTCGAGTGACAAATACCGTGGGTAGTTGGTTGATATCTGGAAACATTGTAATTGCTCTTAATACTGTAAATTATAGCAAACGTGTCATTTTAGTAAATAGAATGATTCACCAGTATTTCCCGCTGACAAAACCTTTTTCAAACATGTTTCAGGTGGTCTGTTGTGATCCAGGAAAAGTGCCGAGAAGCACTACAAGCTTAAGGAAGTGGCTCAATATAAAATAAAGAAACATGTTTTGTAAAATAAAGATTTCTCAATGAAATCATATGATTGTAAACTACCGGGGTTTATCCCGAGTTGTGAAATGAAATAATCGGGAAATTTCAGTTTTAAAATGATCCTTTGAAAAATCTTCCACTGTTAACTCAATTAAATAAATACCACGGGATTTTCTGTTCCGCGGCTCCTGAATCGGGTAAAACCGGGTTGGAGGCCGTGACAGAAAAAGGTGGTATCAGAGCCATTGAGTTAAGTTAATTAAGTATTTAGAAATACTTAATTTTCCTGATTACCATTATGTGATTATGTGTTTTATTAACTGACTATTTGTTAGTTACAGTATGGGTAAGCAAAAGCTTTCAAACATCTATCTTAAATTAGATAGTTTGCCAAAAAAGAAGGGAAGTTCATCCCAATCCTCAAGATACTCAGTAGATACTGAGGAGGGAATATTTGTTCGTAAAGCCCATTATGAGGAACCAGTTTCTCCTAATAAAAGAAGTCTGATTATTAAGAAAAGTCAGGAGAAAATAAAGAAATCTCAATCAAAAGAAATGAGAATTAATCAGGAAATCCAGAAACTAGACAGTAACCCACCATGGGAAGATAAGTTAGATGAAAAATGGGTGGATCTTTATATGTTAGCCACTGTAGCAGTAAATGCAAATCTTTAAAATACCATGACCCCTTATTAGCAACCTTATCACTTACAAGCCAGAAACGTTATCCAGTAAATAAATAAAATTACAATAAAACCTAGTATGTTTAATTGTCAATTGTTCTTTGTATTAAATAAAGACATACGGTATGCAATAATATTTGAAGGTTATCTGTGAAATTTGTTATAAAATTTTAACTTATTATTTTTACATATATGCTAAACAGCATGAATGAGTTATCTGGAGCCCTAGAAAATCTCAACCTCTACCCTGTAAACATGGAAGTTTCCAAAGATTTTACTAGGTACTTTGCTGATGTGGAACAACCTATAGAATTCAACGCTCCACCTCTGGAGAAACCCAAGCCTAAGAAGAGGAGAAGATTGGTAGGATGGAGGCGTGTACGTAGAAGGAAACCCGCCACTAGGAAGATTTCTAAAATAAACAATCCCTTAGAGAAAGGAAAAGGAATTGAAATCGGGGAAAGTTCTAGACAGATGGAATTGGAGATTGGGGAAGATTCTAGGCAGATAAAGATAGAAATTGGAGAAAGCTCTAAGCAAACCCAGGAAATGACATTACAGGAGGAGCTAGATTTTATATTGACAAGCTGTAATACTATTAAGCCTGTCAATGAAAATGTTTTTACTCATCCTATTGAAACCCAAATTCCAATGAACTTGGAACCAGCAATCCCAGAACCTATAATCCACACCCAACCTCTAGGAATGGACGAGTGGTGGACTAATGATTGGCAGTTCCAAAACCTTCTCAACAATCCTTATACGTTTTTCCCTCAGGTTGACCCAGAACCTCTACCAAATCCACCGATGAGTAATGAGAATATGGCTGAACTCCGCCATTTTGGCGAAGAGCTGATGGATGCTGGGAATAGGATTCGAGAGATAGGAGGACAAATCTCATGGAAATATGATGAGAGGGAACATCATTTTTAAAATGCAAGTTGACGAGGGAGAAGTGGGATGTTTATCTGTGTTTGTATAATAACAATAATAGTAATAAAAATCAGTATGTGTAAAATAAACAATAAAACGATTGTAAGATAAAAGTGTGTACGAAAGCATGTTATTATATACAAACAAATGAAAATTTAGAAATTTACAATTTTGATTATATAATTGTTTACGTGATTATGTGCGATTAATTGTTATATTTGGTTGTTTCTTTTTTATACTAATAAATTATATAAATTAATTATCAGATGGCAAACATTGGTAATGAACCAGTAAATGAAGTAAATCAATCTAAGCAACATCAGGAGGATCACTTTATGACTAGGCAAGATATAGAAAATATCGTTGCTCAAGGGATAGCCAATGCTATTCCAGCAATAATTGATGCTGCCCAGAAAACTGTTGAACCTCAACAAATCATTCCTAGCAAACGTATTTCTGAAGATAACTTCAGTAATAGTGTAAACGGAGGCAGTAATCATACCAATCACGATAATGATCCACGGCAGGCTCTGCTCCCTAAGAAAATGAAAGCTGCAACGCCTGGTTGCACTTACAAAGAATTTCTGGTTTGTAAACCCAATGAATTTGCAGGCAATGAAGGAGCGACTGCTACACTGCGTTGGTTAGAGAAAACCGAGGCAGTGATTACAATAAGTAAATGTGCCAAGGACGATAAGGTCATGTACGCATCAAATCTGTTTAAAGAAGGGGCGCTAGAATGGTGGAATACAGTACTTCAAGCCAAAGGAAGAAATGTGGCCTATGCCATGAATGGGGAAGAATTTAAGAGTCTTGTAGAAAGAAAATTATGTCCCGAATATGAAAAAGATCAAATGGCAAATAAATTCCTAAACCATCGGATGATGGGTGTAGACTGTCGAGGATATACTTCGACATTCTTCGAATATGCTAGAGTGGTACCAACGTTGGCTTCGCCAGAGCCGGTACTCATTTCTCGCTATATTTGGGGATTAATTAGCGAAATCCGTAATATCGTTAAAGCTACGAGACCTCGCACTATTGACGATGCGATAGAATTAGCTAATACCCTAACTGACGAACTGGTACGCACAAGAGATGAAAACAGAAAGAAGGAACTGGCTCAGAAAATTACCCAAGGATTTCGTGTGGGTAATAATAGTAACTTCAAGAAAAGAGGAACAGGGCAATCATCAACTCCTCAGTTCTGCAGGAATTGCAAAAAGAAACATTATGGAAGATGCAATATAACCTGCAACTTTTGCAAAGCTGTAGGACATCGGGAAGAAAACTGCAGAAAGAAAACCATAATCTGCTTTAACTGTGGAGAAGCGGGGCATTTTAAAACAGAATGTCCTAAATTGGCTAAACCAGCAGACAACAAAACCAAGACGGCCGACGGAGTTACTAAGAAGAATGCCAGAGCATTCCAGCTGACCACTTAAGAAGCAGAACTCATTCCAGATGTAATAGCTAGTACGTTCTTAGTTCACAACGTTTACGCAAAAGTATTATTTGACTCTGGTGCAAACCAAAGTTTTATAAATACTTCATTCTTCCAAACTCTTAATTTACCCTTAACCAACATTAGGCAGATTTTTACAGTCAAAACGGCAGATGGGAATTCTGTTAAAATAGATAAGGTTTTGCGAGAAGGAAATATAGAACTTTCAGGTCATAAATTCTCTGCAAATCTGTTACCTATGAAATTAGCCGAATTCGATGTTGTGTTAGGAATGGATTGGTTAGTAGCCAACCATGCTCGAATCATTTGCGATAAGAACTCTATAGAGATTAAGGCACCCACCGGAGAAGTAATCATGATTACAGGAAATCAACCACGTAAACCCATGAAGTTCATATCAGTAATGAAAGTTGCTAGTTATGAACGAAAGAAAGGAATAGTATATATGATTTCAGTAATCATTAGTACTAAGGATAAAGAACTTAAGGAGATTCATGTAGTGTCAGAATACCCAGATGTATTCCCAGAAGAGTTACCAGGATTACCACCAGATAGGGAAGTAGAATTTAGGATTCATCTAATTCCCGGAACTACACCGATAGCCAAGGCACCTTATCGGTTAACTCCTACAGAAATGTTAGAACTGAAAAAGCAGTTAGATGAATTACTAAGCAAAGGATTCATACAACCTAGCTCATCCCCTTGGGGAGCGCCAGTGTTGTTCGTAAAGAAGAAGGATGGTTCGATGAGAATGTGTATTGATTATAGGGAATTGAATAAGGTTACAATTAAGAATCGATACCCATTACCTAGGATCGATGATCTTTTTGATCAACTTCAAGGAGCTAGATACTTTTCTAAGATCGACTTACGCTCCGGATACCATCAATTGAAGGTACAAGAAGAAGACATACCTAAAACTGCTTTCAGAACTAGGTATGGTCATTACGAGTTTACAGTCATGCCCTTCGGATTAACAAATGCACCTGCTGCATTCATGGACATGATGAATAGGATCTGTAAACCGTATTTGGATAAATTCGTAATTGTCTTCATAGACGATATACTTATTTATTCCAAAAGTCAAGACGAACATTGTAAGCACTTGCATGCACTCTTAACTTTGTTAAGAAAAGAAAAGCTTTATGCCAAATACTCGAAGTGTGAATTTTGGCTAAAGGAAGTGCAATTTCTAGGTCACATGGTGAATCATGAAGGTATTCACGTAGATCCCTCTAAAATAGAGGCAATTACCAAATGGAAGGTTCCGCAATCTGCAATAGAAATTAGAAGTTTTATAGGTTTAGTCGGATACTATAGACGGTTTATTAAGGATTTTTCCAAAATAGTTGTACCATTAACTAAGCTAACCTGTAAAGCAGTTAAGTTTGAATGGGGACCTAAACAAGAAGAAGCTTTTAGGATTTTAAAGCAAAAGTTAACCAATGCCCCAATTCTAGCCTTACCAGAAGGAACTGAAGATTTTGAAGTATATTGTGATGCTTCAAAACTAGGATTAGGATGTGTGCTAATGCAACGCAAGAAAGTAATTGTGTATGCATCAAGGCAATTGAAAAAGCACGAAGAAAATTATACAACTCATGACTTAGAATTAGGCGCCATAATTTTTGCCCTTAAAATTTGGAGACATTATCTGTATGGAAGTAAGTTTACTGTCTATATAGATCATAAGAGTTTAAGATATATATTTGGGCAAAAAGAATTAAACATGAGGCAAAGGAGATGGATGGAAATCTTAAGTGACTACGACTGTGATATTCAGTATCACGAAGGAAAGGCAAATGTAGTTGCAGATGCCTTAAGTCGTAAGTATCATGAGAAACAACGACGGGTTCGTGCTCTTAGATTAAATCTACAGTTAGATTTAATGGAACAACTAAAGCAGTTTCAAGAAACTGCAATCAAAGATGATGTTGAAGGGATGAAAGGACGAATAAAAGAATTAGAACAAGGAGCTGGTGGAATTTAGAGATTCCATAAAAGAAGAATTTGGGTACCTAAGCAAGGAGAATTAAGAGATAAAATTTTAGAAGAAGCCCATAAATCTAGGTATACCATACACCCTGGAAACAATAAGATGTACCAAGATTTAAGAAATAATTTCTGGTGGATAGGCATGAAAAAGGATATAGCTAGATATGTTTCTAAGTGTCTTACTTATTCACAAGTTAAGGCAGAACACCAGAAACCTTCAGGTCTACTACAACAATTAGAAATGCCAGTATGGAAATGGGAACTCATAACAATAGATTTTGTTACTAAGTTACCCAAAACCAGAAAAGGTAATGATGTGATTTGGGTAATTCTTGATCGATTAACCAAATCAGCTCATTTTCTACCCATGAAAGAAACCTTTAGCATGGAAAGGTTGGCAAAGTTGTATGTAGATGAATTCGTATCCCTACATGGAGTTCCACTCTCCATTGTATCAGATAGGGATAGTCGTTTCACTTCTCACTTCTGGACAAGTTTCCAAGAAGCTATGGGAACTAAACTGAACTTGAGCACTGCATATCATCCACAAACAGACGGGCAAAGTGAAAGGACGATACAAACCCTAGAAGACATGCTCCGAGCATGTGTAATAGATTTTGGTGGGAACTGGGATGACCACCTACCCTTAATTGAATTCTCATATAACAATAGTTATCATTCAAGTATCGAATCTGCCCCATTCGAAGCACTATACGGACGTAAGTGCAGAACTCCAGTATGTTGGGCAGAAATAGGAGAAAGTCAATTATCAGGTCCTGAAATAGTGCAAGAAAGTACCGACAAAATTACTCAAATCAAGGAAAGACTAAAGACGGCTCGAGATCGTCAGAAGAGTTATGCAGACAATAGACGGAAGCCGTTGGAATTCCAAATAGGAGACAGGGTACTCTTAAAAGTTTCTCCTTGGAAAGGAGTAGTTCGGTTCGGTAAGAAAGGAAAGCTAAGTCCAAGATACGTAGGACCATTTCCAGTAATCCAACGTATAGGACCAGTTGCTTATCGTTTACAACTACCAGAAGAGTTAACCGGAGTACATGACGTATTTCATGTATCCAATCTCAAGAAATGTTTGTCTGACGAATCCCTGGTAGTACCTCTTCAAGATGTAGAGGTAAATGAAAAGCTGAAATTCGTAGAGAAACCTCTTCCAATCGAGGATCGAAAGATCAAGTTTCTCAAGCACAAGAGACTAGTACTGGTCAAATTCAAGTGGGATTCAAAACGAGGACCTGAATACACTTGGGAGTTAGAATCAGAAATGAAGCGAAAGTATCCCTACTTGTTCCAGTAAATCTCGAGGACGAGATTTTTATTAAGATGGGGAGAATGTAACAAGTCTTATTAAAAAGTCCTATTTATTACTTTAATTGTCCAATAGGAAACCCTAATTGAGAAACCCAAGTGATTCTGCATAAACCCTGAAATTTTCAGAATAATCGGAATCAGGATCAGGGCCCCTAAAACTCAGGGGGGATAAACCCTAGTCGGTATTATCTAAACAGTTTAACGTGTAAATTGAAAATGCATGCGAGACCAACTCACCTGAGCTACCTGGACACGATGCTACCCTATGGTAGACCGGTGTCTCTCGCGCCACGCGAAGGCCCCTCGCACCACGCGAGGGAGCCGTTTTTCATGTATAAATAGAGGAGTCTGTTACTTGCAATTATGCGTTAGTTCGACGTTCAAACTCAATACGTACGTTGAGAAATTGTCCAATTACTACAAAAACACACACGATTCACGAAGTGCTGCCGCAATACAGTGTAATAACTCGATCGCAGCTATGATTCAATGTCTGATTGATTAAAACTATCCAATGGATGTTTAAGTGCTGCCCACATTAGGGTTATGCTTTGTCATTCGTCGTGAATTCGATGGATGTTTAAGCATTGCACTTTGTCATTCGTTGTGAGGGTTTGATCTCGTGAGTTATCGTAAATGTTGTATTAGTTACTAACCTAGTTTTGTGTGCATTGTTATTTAAACTAGGTTAACAAGGCTAATTCATAAACTAGACTCTGCTCGTGTTAAATCTACAATGTGAGTCATTCTCTTTTTATCAAAGTGCTTTATAAATTCTTAAATGTTTTCAAAGTTATAATTACAGGGATTAAGTCTTTGTAATCACCAAATTACAGCCGGTATGTGGGGTTTTGTATACATTACTTGATAATCTTCACCATTGGACAACGGGGTAGCCAATGGGTGATATGACCATAGTCACATAAACGAGTCGAGTGACAAATACCGTGGGTAGTTGGTTGATATCTGGAAACATTGTAATCGCTCTTAATACTGTAAATTATAGCAAACGTGTCATTTTAGTAAATAGAATGATTCACCAGTATTTCCCGCTGACAAAACCTTTTTCAAACATGTTTCAGGTGATCAGTTGTGATCCAGGAAAAGTGCCGAGAAGCACTACAAGCTTAAGGAAGTGGCTCAATATAAAATAAAGAAACATGTTTTGTAAAATAAAGATTTCTCATATGAAGTCATAAACTACCGGGGTTTATCCCGAGTTGTGAAATGAAATAATCGGGAAATTTCAGTTTTAAAAAGATCCTTTGAAAAATCTTCAGCTGTTAACTCAATTAAATAAATACCACGGGATTTTCTGTTCCGCGGCTCCTGAAACGGGTAAAACCGGGTTGGGGGTCGTGACACAAACCACCAAAGGGTTAGTTAACAATCATCAAGTTCTGTCGTTACCCACATTACCCCCATAACCATGGTGATAGTCCGATAACGGGATTTGTCAGATCCTATGGTACCATAACATACTACTGGTCGGCTTGATCATAGTTAATGAATGCCGTTCGATGTCTTTCGACCAACGCCCCAACAGGTTCGTTCACATTTATTGAAATCGTTGTGTTTAATATAAAGAATAGTATTTGTTTTGAAAACTCGAAATTGTTTAGCACATATGAATCACCCCAAAACAATTGAAAGCAGTAAAATAGGGGAACTATGTACTCACTTGAGATTGTAAGGTATCCTCGATTTATGTGAACTAACAAGCTTGGGCAATCAAGGAATCAAGTGGCACCTAGTATCGGATCACTATGTTAATAATCGACACCTAAATTGTGAGATCGGGTAGAATGAGTGTAACACCTCGTAAAATCATGTCCAATGATGTATTAACACGTGTAATAAACCCTAATAAAGTCAAACGTTGAATTTAAGGGACTAATTTTGGAAAAATAAAAAACTTTTATTATAGAAGGACTGGAAATGTTAACATGCTTATTATAAGCCTCTGAATAGCATTACATGGTAATCATATTCACAAATGGGCCACTTGTTGATCAAGAATAGCCGTTTGTATAATTAATTGAAAGTTTGCGCGTCGAAGGGTTAAAAGCGTCAACATGTTAATTCTTACCTCTGATTGACCTTTTAACAAACTGAAAGCTTCATGATAATTTATTATACTCTCGGGAATGCCTAATGTTGGCCATTAAGGGCTTTTATTCCTATAAGTGAAGATACGAGCAACTTTGCAAGTTAGAGGGACTAAAAGTGTCAATATGTTTAATTATACCTCTGAATGACCTTTTTACGAACCCGAAGCATTATGATGTTTTATGATACTCTCAAGAATGCCTAATGTGGATTAGATAAGGCTTCGATATTATTAAGCGATGATATGTGCAAGTTTGCGCATTAAAGGGACTAATTGCGTCAAACTGCAAAAGTATATCGAATCGTATGGTATCGGACCTTCCGGAATATGATCATAAGTTAAACGTGCCCTAAATATCCTTTATATAGCTTACATTTAGGCTTTGAGGTGTTTGGTGCGCAAAAATAAACTTATTTGATCAACAGAGACTAAAAGCGTCAAAAAGTGCATAAGTTTGCATTTTCGCGCATATCTTACGTTCTGAAATTATTCAGACATCCAAAAATTTATGTAACCATTAAAATATTTTATTTTAGTGGTTGGCATGATAAATTTCCATTCGTCGCGTATTTGGGATCGTTTTTCGCGTCCGTTCGTGTTTCGTCGTAATTGGCCGAACAACGTGACCGTACGACCAAACGAACCGACATCCGACATATTTTTAAGCATATTTCATGTTCCCTATGCTTTAACTTCATTATGGAGCCTTGAAATGGGGTTAACAGGGCTTGCGCGTGTCAAAAACTAAGTTTATTGCATGCAGCGACCATTTCTGCAATTCTGCCATTTTGGTCTCTGGGGGGGGGGGGGGCGAGAGGCCTCTCGCGGGGTGCCAGAGACTAATCTGGGCAGATTCTTGTTTTTGGCATTCTGGTCGAATTTCAGGGTTTTTAGGTAAAATTCTCAATACCATGAGCTGGTTTTTGACACCCATTGTATTTAGAAACCATGGGCACACATGGAGGGCCAAGATTGAAGCGCGTTTATCGAGAAACGATCCTAACGGTTCTCAAAATCCTATATAAACCCACTTGTTTTGGCTTTCACTTCACACTTCATTGCATTTCTGCTCTTGCTTTCTGATTTGAGAGGATCCTAGCCAACTTGGGAACCTCCTTCAGTCCTAAGGACCACTCGTAAGTGTTCCTTTCGTGCTTAGTTTAATTGTTTGGCTCTTAAAGCCGAAAAGTCAACCGTTCGCGATAAACGCTTTGACTTTTAAACGATCGAGCCATTTTTCACAACGAACATGGCTACGTGATCGTAATTAGGTAGGTATTAAACCCTCAAAAAGGGAACTTCCTAATTACCATGTTTGCTTAGTTAATTGTCGGGTCAAAATAATTAAATAAAAGTCAAACAAGTCGGTTTTTAAATAAAAATTCATAACTAATGATGTAAGGGCAATAAAATCAGTTTTGTCACTTTAATAACTTGGTAAATATTAATTGAACATGTCTAGGCATGTTCAACCCGACAATTCTGAGTTTAGGATCGGTTCGGAACCGAAAGTCGCAAAAGTTAACTTTTTCTTTGACTTTCAGTTCTGACCCGATTTACCTTAGTTTAGATATGCCTTAGGGTTCCTTTAGGACCATGTTATAGGTTAATATAATCCTCTGAGGTTATACAACTTGGTTCCTTAGAAATCCTAATTCATTGCATGTTTCCGTTAAATGCCTAAAAGTTGACCATTATGCCCTTTTGATATTAAAACGGGATTTTTGAAAATGTGAGAGGACCAAAACCTTTATTACTAATATTTAAGTATGTCCTAAAAGTTTGACATCAGTTTATGGTCTAAAATGAGAGTTATGCTCAATATCGTAAATGAAGGCCTTTTTATTAATTAAACGGCATATTTGATATAAATCCTATTTAAACTCAAATTTTGACATCAAACCTTTTACCTACTGATGTAATATAATATTTTGGGAATTTTGAAAATTTTTATTAAATTTTAAAATGATCATAACATAGAGTTCTCGCGTAGGCTCGGTAATTGACGATAACACCCTTTTTGCTAATAAAATGAGTTTTATACATCCTTTACATGTCAAACCTTTTTCTACTGATTTTATATAATAAATAATTTATTTTAAACTATAAAGGCTGGTCAAAATCTTAGATTTCCTTATTTAAACCGAATATCGTCAAATACCGACTTTTATGCGATTTAGGCGTATAGTATGGTTTAAAATCATATTAGGCACCTAAAGCTTGTTACCTACTGATGTTATGAATAAATTTTTATACTTTAACGGTAAACAAAATTTTTGAACTCAGATTTCCAAATTTGACCTTTAAGACTTATGTGAAATGACCAAAATGCCCCTATGGTGCATAGTTTGGCCATAAATGATAAATTTCACACATATATGATATTTTACTGATACAACCTACTAAAATGAATATTTTTACTAATAATTTTAGAACAGAACCTCAGATTGTTATTTAACCTCTTTTATAATCTTTAAAATGACCAAAAATACCCCTACGGGGCTTAAATTGATTTTAAATTCGTTTTGGGCATAATAGAAGGTATCCTACTGATATCACAACATATTTAAGGCATATTAACTTGTGAAACATTATCATGACTTATTTGGTTACCCGTTATGCATTTTACGCATTCGGTACACTTTATGTAACTAGTTTAAATAAATTAACCGAAACGGGTCAACCCTTATCATTTTCACTTCAAAATTCAGAGTGTGTTTAGTTTACCCATATTATACAAGTCTCCATACTTGTCAGGTCTAAAACACATTCCAATCCGGTCTTCGCTTAATCTTGCGTTTCGAACCGTAAACCTTTCCTTAAAACTAACCGGTCTAAGTTTCAACTTAAATAAGACCCGTTAGGAATCTAATAGGTTAATAAAACCTTCGTTCCAGATTGAGAGCCCCAGTATAGGTACTTGTGCTTGCTGATTAGAATATACGGCTGAGTATAAATTGCATTTTAAGCTCGGGTAAATACTTTTAACTTATTTTCCCTATACGGGCTTGGGATACAGTATTATAAAAATACCGCTTGGTCGGGTATTGAATGTTTAATCGAATAGTGGTTAAATTATTGAGGTAACCCGTTTTAATCTGTCTTGTTTGAAATAAAGCCTTTGGGGGTTAATGACCATGTCCCGGATATCCTTGGAATCATTATTAAGAAAATGGCCACGTCTTAAGCACAGGGTGTAGGCATACACCTGACAGTTGCGTAAGAAAAACGGTATCTCACTCTCTTGTGGGCCTATACTTGTGGTGTGTCTGTTAATCTTGACTCGGTTTCTACATCGGGCCCTGAATGTATAACGAACGTGTAAATCTGTATACAAGATTATTTTTATATAATTGTCCCAAGTTATAAAAGGATATTTGTGCCTTGTGCATTCAAATCAATTTTCTTAAAACATTTTCAAAAGAGTCAGTTAATTGTATTTACCAGTGTAAACTGACGTATTTTCCAAAAAGATTAAGTGACAGGTACTGTACGTAATTGGCTGGGAGCTCAGGGCGTTAATAGGGAATCTTGCAAGTTCTAGACGTCTAAAATCTGTTGAACAGTGTTTATCTTTCTGTTTTATGATCCGCCTGTGGATCCATCTAACAATCCGTTTGTAATATTTGATGTTACTTTTGAATCGGATTTGTAATATATTTACTTTAGACTTCTGTTGTGCATTGAACTGTGATTATTTGACTATGATAATATCAACTATGTCACGATACTCCCCACCGGGCCCACCGGTAATATGTGGAAATATCGGGGTGTGACAATGAGGTCTTGTAAACCAAATGAGTATTGGAACTCATGTGATATGGTTTGACAAAGCCTACATTCTGATTTGGAACCTATCCTAAGTGCTTATGACCCGTTATGACTCGTCAAGATAGTCTACGCAACTTTAACGCGTCATTTGCGCAAAAGCGCATTCGGATAGCCTAACTAGTCCTATGACAAGTATTATATGCCTTAACATGTTTAATAACATTGCATAATCAGTTTAAGTGTCAAAAATTAAGTTGCATATGCTTAAATTCAAATTATGCATGAAAGGGGTATTTTGGTCATTTTCCTAAGGCATATACACTACCTATCATACAACTAATTAAACTAAGTGACCATAAGGTATAACCTCGGAAGGTTATTCCTTATACAACTATGGTCACCTAATATGTTTGGTCGAATCCTAATGATTAACCAAACGGGTCGGGTTCGAAGGTCTAAGCGGTTGTCAAGACCGCTTGACTTACGACCCTATATAAGTACTAAACTAAAAGTGACGAGTTAAACATGTTAAAACATATTTAACTAAGTTAGAAAATTTGTTTTGATATCAAAACAAAGTGTTTTGATACCCGAAAATAGTTTCGTCGCAAAATGCACATAATCGTGCATTTTGAACGAAACTTTGACTCGTCACTTCGACTAATCAACGTGGTAATCAGTAGGTATAGTCACAAGGGACTATAACCATCGTCATTACGCTCACGTTGAAAAGTTCAAACGAACTTTGTCTTGACCAATTCATGGTCAAAGCTTAAAGTCAAACACTATTTGACTTTCTTGCTTAAAATAACAAGACAAGCATGAAGGAATACTTACAAGAGT
The DNA here is from genome assembly GCA_030545235.1 of Helianthus tuberosus. Classification (NCBI taxonomy): domain Eukaryota; kingdom Viridiplantae; phylum Streptophyta; class Magnoliopsida; order Asterales; family Asteraceae; genus Helianthus; species Helianthus tuberosus. The sequence goes on along the minus strand of JARYGA010054803.1, from coordinate 8,814 downwards.
CCAATGCTTGAAAAGAAGACTAAGAATGCTCAGGTAGGTGGCCTTCAACAATGTGATTGCCTCCACTTAGAGCAGATTAGAGAGGAAAATGAAGATGAGCAAGGAATTATGAAAAACCCCTTGCTATTTATAGATGTTGGAGGGCTCTTGGATCATGCCTAGTGTTCTTGAGGTGTCATGATCTGAGAAGGGTGTTAACACATGTCCAAAGGAGGCTAGGAGCTGGAAAAATCGCGAGCTTGGTGGCCAAGACAGTCAACAAGAGCATGACAGCAAAGCTGCTGTGCTGGGCATTCCATACAGACCGTATGGGCTTATCCTTATGGTCCGTAAGGTCCCTAGATGGCAGCAACTTTGCAAAAATGACAGTTTGGCCCCTGAACTTTGTTTTGTCGCGTTTTGGCACTTTTAACACTCGTTAACCTCATTTTTAAGCTTCATAAGGATGTTAAAGCATAGGGAACTTGAGATATGCACAAAAATGTCACGGATGTCGGTTCGTTTGATCGTACGATCGCGTTGTTCGGTTAATTACGACGAAATCCGAACGGACGCGAAAACGATCCAAATTGCGCGACGAATGGTATTTTTGCATTCCTATCACTAAAATTCAATATTCTAGTGATTACAAAAATTTTTGGACGTCCGGATATGGTCAGAACGCGAGATATGCACGTAAATGCAACTTTCACAGTTTTGACGCTTTTAGCCCTTATGATCTAATAAGCGTATTTTCGCATACCGAACCCCTCAAAACTTATTTCTAAGCTATATAAAGGGTACTTAGGGTATGTTTAGCTTATGATCTTGTTTTGAAGTGTTCGTTTCTTTATAATTCGGCAGACTTTTGCAGTTTGACGCAAATAGTCCATGTGATTGAATAAACTTGTTTTTGACATACCAAACCCTTCAAAACTTATTTCTAAGTTATGTAAAGGTTATTTAAGGTATGTTAATATTATGTCACTATTCCGGAGTGTTTGTCGCATTAAACGGATTACGTTTATGTATCAGTTTGCGTATAATTTTCCAGAAAGCGACTTAGAGCTCGAAATCGAACATGAATTGATATGTGTAAATGTCACATGAAATTGTACAAATCCCGAGAATGAAACACAAGATTTCATTGGATTTGTATTTGTGTGATGGTCGTAGATGCACAGATGTCACATAAACCCTTTCTCGACCGTTTCGTTATCGTGTTTATCGATGATATCCTTATCTATTCGAGATCGAAAGCCGAACACACGCAAAATCTACGTTTGGTTCTCGAATTACTCCAACGAAATCGACTCTATAACAAGTTCTCCAAGTGTGAATTTTGGCTAGAGGAGGTTCAATTCCTCGGTCACATCGTCAATAGTCAAGGTATTCACATCGATCCCGCGAAAATCGAAGCAGTTAAGAGTTGGGTTACACCAAAATCATCGTCCGAAGTTCGTTCGTTCCTCGGATTGGCGGGCTATTACCATCGATTCATTGCTGATTTCTCAAAAATTTTCGTCCCGCTTACCTCTCTCACGCATAAAGACAAGCCTTTTGTTTGGAGAACCGAACAAGAGGAAGCCTTTCAAACCCTCAAGCATATGCTCTGCAATGCTCCTATCCTCGCATTACCCGATGGAAACGACGACTTCGTAGTCTATTGCAATGCCTCTAACCTTGGTCTTGGTTGTGTTCTTATGCAACGAGATAAGGTTATCGCGTACGCCTCTCGTCAGCTCAAGATCGACGAGAAGAACTATACAACCCACGATCTCGAGCTTGGTGCAGTTGTTTTCACGTTAAAGATTTGGCGACACTACCTTTATGGTACTAAGTGTACGGTCTTTACCGACCATAAGAGCCTGCAACACATCTTGAACCAGAAGGAACTGAATATGCGCCAACGCCGATGGGTTGAACTTCTCAACGATTACGACTGTGAGATTCGTTACCACCCTGGCAAAGCAAATGTCGTTGTCGACGCTCTTAGTAGACGAAGCTATTTGCATAGCGTTTGTAATACTCAAGCCTCGCATGACCTCGAAGCTCTAATTTGTGACGCTCAGCACGCCTGCTTCATTGACAACACCTTGAAAGAGGAAATGAAGAAGTGCGGTGCTGAAACCCAACTTGTCAACAAATCGAACGGTATCTACTACCACCTCGATCGCATCTGGATTCCAAGTCACAATAACCTGCGGGAGATATTGTTGACCGAAGCCCACAAGTCCCGATATTCCATTCATCCCGGTGCCGACAAGATGTACCATGACCTTCGTCTTCGGTATTGGTGGCGTGGAATGAAGAAGGGTATCGCTATCTATGTTTCGAAGTGCCTGACTTGTTCGAAAGTCAAGGCTGAGCAACAAAGGCCCTATGGCTTACTCGTGCAACCCAAGATCCCTATGTGGAAATGGGATAGTATAACTATGGATTTCATTACGAAACTTCCGCGCACACCATCAGGTCACGATAGCATATGGGTTATCATTGATCGTCTTACTAAATTTGCTCATTTTCTGCTGATACGAGAACACTTTAAGGTAGAACGATTAGCACGAATCTATACCGATGAAGTCATTTGTCGACATGGGACACCTCGTGATATCATCTCTGACCGCGATAGTCGATTTACCTCGCGTCTTTAGGAAATGTTTCAATCTGCTCTCGGTACTACTCTTAATCTAAGTACCGTTTTCCATCCGCAGACCGACGGTCAGACTGAACGCACGATTCGCACCCTTAAAGACATGCTTCGGTCGTGTGTCATAGATTTCGGTGGTAATTGGGAATCACATTTACCTTTAGTCGAATTCTCGTACAACAACAGTTATCATTCTAGCATTCAAATGGCACCATTTGAGGCATTATATGGAAGAAAATGTCGATCGCCTATTGTATGGCACGAGATCGAAGATGCGTAAATTACCGGTCCTGAGTTATTGCAAGAAATGACTGAAAAGATCCTCCAGATACGAGACAATCTCTTTAAAGCTCAGAGTCGTCAAAAGAGTTACGCCGATAAATGCCGCAAGTCCCTTGAATTTGATGTTGGCGATCACGTACTCCTAAAGGTTTCACCTTGGAAGGGGTGATCCGATTCGGAAAGAAAGGAAAGCTCACGCCTCGATATGCTGGACCCTTTAAGATTCTGGAAAGAATTGGCAAAGTGGCCTACAGACTCGAATTACCGAAGGAACTCAACAACGTCCATCCGACTTTCCATGTTTCGAACCTCAAAAAGTGTCTAGCTGAGCAGAATTTACATGTTCCTTTTAAGGATCTACAAGTGGACGAAACATTACACTTCATGGAAAATCCAGTCGAGATCATGGACCGAGAGACCAAGAAGCTTCGACGCTCACGCATTCCCATAGTGAAGGTTCGCTGGGAAGGCAAATGCGGCGCCGAGTTCACCTGGGAACTCGAGAGTGATATGAAGGCTAAATATCCACAATTATTCGTTACGCATGCGCCTTAATTTCGGGACGAAATTCCCTAAAGTTGGGGAGGTTGTAACAACCCGACTTTTGAAGTCAAAGTACAAGTCAAAGTTAGGAAATGTCAACGGTCAGATCTGTCATTTCTTACTTAATTATTGCTTGTACTCTCCGACCCGATAATCGATATGTTTTGGTTAACGCTATTTTATACTACGATTTGTTAATATGTGAAGTAACAATGCGTTGATAAACGCAGTTAAACGCTAATCTACTTAATGCTATTACATCGCTATCGCATCGCAACTCGAATTGCAGTTATTTGATTGTTCTATATGTGTGTGTGTTATTATGTGCCTTACTTATGTGTGATGATGTTATGGTTAAAGCTGTTATTCGCAAACGCAATCGCATCTCTATCGCAACGCAATCTCATCGCAACCGCAAAACGCAAGTTTACATACTTTTATGTTGTTATGTGTTAGTTATGTTATTTGTTTAACTATTGTTTAAAACTATCACATCGCTTACTCGCAACTCGATAAAACGCAACGCAACGCTCAACGCACGAAACGAAAGTCGAAAAACCAACTCGCGAAGGCCCTCCGATCGAACGACCATTCGATCAAATGGACATCTGACCGGATGACCATCCGATCGGATGACCAACTGATCGAACGGCCATCCGACCAGTCCGCTCCACACCGCCTTTTCTCCTCTCACACTATAAATACCCTTCCTGGCACATCACTGTTCATTGATGTGACAGCTCCCTCCGACCCGTGCACTCTCAGCCACTTTTCTCTCGATTCCTCACGATTCTTGTAAGTTTTCTTCATAAATCTTGTACTTTCATCTTCATTACACACTTCTTCATCATCTTCTCCATAAAATCACAACTTTTCACCGTGAAATCATCCGATTTGGGTTGTTCTAAGGTGACGCCATCATGGAGTTCTTATGAACACCAAAGTGTGACCTCATCTCATCAAGAATGGTTCGGATCTAAAGGATTTCTACATGTTTTTTACACTGATTTCAGCTAAATCTAAACATTTAATAACTGTTTCAAACTTTTCTTCAACATTCTTCACTTTTCACTAAAAACCGTTAAAATCTGGACTCGTTCGGGCTCACTACTTGTTCGCTAAGTGGAGAACCGATCTGAGAATGGATTTCTATCAAGGAGATGACTGATTCACAGGTTGAATATGAAACTCCATCAAGAACAGTTGGTTCTGATCGAACGGGGTGATTCCCGCCCGATCGAATGAGTTGGACTCGATGTGATTTCCGTTGTTTAACACGCTGTCATGCCTTCTCCGTCAAGCCACAAACTTTCTAACTTAACTGATTTTACAAAGTGCTCAAACAAAGCAGTTGCTTAATTGAATAGCCGTCTGATCGGACGACGATCCGATCGAACGACTATTCGACCAGGTGACTTGACTTTATAATTTCAACACTTAAACAATTTCTCAAAATTTTCAAAGATTATCAGTTTCAATCGAACAGCGAAAACTTAATTTATACTACAACGAAAACTTCAAAAGTTTAACATTTTCACAAAATTTTCAAAGGTGACCATCCGATCGAATGACTTAATTTATACTACAACGAAAACTTCAAAAGTTTAACATTTTCACAATACACTCCTCAATCGAATGACCCTCCGACCGAACGGTCATCCGTCCGGGCGGTCATCTGATCGAACCACCATTCGCTCACTCACCTCACCGACACGCTGTTTCACGCACTGTTCAACTCTTATAATGTCGTACTGTGATCAGGATAATCTCTCAAGCTCTCCCTTCAATCCAAGACTGTGTTTAATTACTAAAAACGATCCGTGAGTATACTCGATCCCTTTTTTCTTAACGCACTTTTGGGTGTTACATACGTTACCTATACTAAATCACATTGACACACAACGCAAACACTTTTATACGCTAACCGCTTTGCATGTTATACATGTTATTCGATGAATGCTTGTATGTTATGTTTACACAGTGATTGTTGCCTGACACCTTAGCAACGATAGTACTATAGTTTGGACTCAGCACCTGTCATGGACAGGGGTTGTTAAGGGTATTTCTTCACGTGTCATAGTGGTGATATGTGTTGCGCATTCTACAACTCGCAATCATGTTTGTGAAAATTTCATTTTCGATAGCTTACTAGCTTCACATTTCTACGTGTTTCACGCTGGTATGCGTAAATCGCTTTTCGCTACTATATGCTATTAAACTTGTATGCTCACCTTTACACTTTGTGTATTGACCTATTTTAACGTATGTGACAGGTGTTTAGGATGCTATGACATGCTTTGCTTGATGAAAGAAGTAAGAGGTCTAGAAACGTCATTCAAATAAATTTGAGTTGTCGGAACAATATTTGTCTTTGAGAACAAAATCTGTAATAACTATTTATGCTTTATATGTTATGGTATGGGACATGAAGTTAAATATATTGTCACTAATAGTCTTATGGATCCTCTTGGATAATCTGTTTCGCTCAGTTCCTCACCCTGATGTTTTCTCCATCGGTTGGGGTGTGACAGTACGAAGCCCCGGATAATAAACTGAAGATAGCATTTGGGGGCATTAAGGATAGTTTCGTGAAGATAAATCTAAAGTTGGTACTTTGTGGAAGGAAAGATGCAAACCCGATAAGGTTAAGCAAAAGAAGGATGGTGACATAGAAGATTCTTCGAATCTTGAAGGACAACATGGCTCATCTAATCCGGATGCATATGTGGATCCTGAAGGAGGTTTTAGTTCAATAGTTGTTGAAGACACTCCTGTTACATCAGTGGCACCTACTAATGAATCAACAAAGATCGGTGCACTAGAAGATATCGATGAAGAAAATATAAGGTTTGATTTTTGAAGGTAATTTGGAAGGTGGTGTGGATCGGTTGAGACAGAAATTGTGGTTAGTACTAAGTTGAGAATAAAAAAAAAGAAGCAATAAACCCATAAGATCTGATCTCGAGGGGGAGTCCACAGAAACTGGTGAGTCTGAAGAATCGAGTGATGTTGGTGAGATGGTATTGGAAGAGTAGGAGTTTCAAGCCGATACGTGTGTGCCTTTGGTGCTTGAGACACATCCTGAAACGGGTGAGCCATTAGGAGAATCAAGTGATGTTGGTGGATGGTTGCGTTTGTTAAAAGTCATCCTAAACCACCACCTCTGCCCACTCAGGCTTTGTATATGAAGTTAGAGAAAGGTCGATCGAAGTGTAACATTCCCAGTTGGGTGTTTGTCAAAGATTTGAGACGTGTGGCCATCAAGCGTGAACATGGAATTCAATACTTCGATTCACTGCTCAGCATCCTTTCTCTACCGCACTATGATGTATCGGCTCTCGTCCGGATCAGAGTAATCAACCATGTGAATGATGTTGGGGTGAACTTGTTTGAGAGAAAGATTCGTTTGAGAAGAGGAATGATTAGAAGAATGAACTATATAAGCCTCAGTTCCCGCAATGTATTTAGCTTCGATTTAATGAGGATTCCTCATATTTTTGCGGGAAAATGAAGATATGGTGTTATGATTCAGAGATAGGTGAAGATGTGATTGTATTTCGAGATGACACACCGAACTTTCATAACCATGGTTGCATGTGGATTGTAACATGTCAAAGAAAGACATCCAAATGTTATTCAACAACTAGATTTTCTATGAAGACAACGACGTAGTTCAAGTGTTTACGTTTCGGAAGATTGTCGAATATGCCATTGCTACGAGATCAACTCAGAAAATAAATGGACGTCGGCTCATCAACAATATTTAGAAGCCCCAAAGAACTGAAGACCGAAGATCATAAGCTGCATCCAAGAAGGAATTTGTTGATGCACTTTTGTCTGTAGCTTGTAATTTATCATTATGTATTTGTTTCAGTCTTCGTATAAACATTTAAAGTTTTTTATGTTTGATTTTGTGTAAGGTTGACCAACGTCAAACAACATCCTCCTGTCGTTTGACTTGGACAACATCATCTAAACAACATGTACAAATCTAAACAACAATGGGTGTTATTTGTATTAGTTAAACGACCGTCGAATTGTTCATTATAATGCTTTGCTGTTTGGTATATAACAAATGGCATAGCTTGTCGTTTAGTCTTGAGACTAAACGACATTATATGTCATTTGGCTCTTGGCACATGTCGTTTGGACATCTGTATGATGTCGTTTGGCATGTTGTGTTTGTGTATAAATACACAGTAGGTTGTCACTTGAAGGAAACAACAAGAACAGAGAGTTTGTGAGGATATCATTGTGTATTCATACCGAAATTCTGCTAAAATCAATATACGGAAACTTTTATGTATCTCTTTGTGTGTATTGATTGTGTGTTGCTTGGTTTGGTGTGTTAACTTGGATTCCGCTCTTGTTATCACATTTACAACAAGAAATATTCATTGTTCAATATCGATATCTGGACCAACACCAAGTCAGTTTCATTGTTCGGAATTCCTAACAAGTTGGTGCTTTAGGCAAAATGGTGGCACATGTATAATCACAACAAAGAACTTTGGTTCAGTTATTTGGCCGAACAAATGTTACCCGGACTACATTAACAAATATGCTAGCCATATAAATAAATAAATAAATAATATAGAAAAAGGCCATTTTGTTACCTAAAGGTGATTATCAACACTAAACCAACACAAAAACTTAGTATCAATTACTATGCATCAACCAAAACAATGTTAACATAGGGGGTTAAAAATATGAGAGAACCAATAAGAAGCAAAGAATAACGCATGTTCAAAATTTGAAAATGCAACATATAGCATTATTCTAAACAAGCACCCCATCTAGTTATGTACGATTTGCTAATTACTCAATCAACAACAATACTGAAGAAACACCAAACTATACAGGTAGACCACATAATGCTCAACCGGGTAAACGGAGATCCGATCTTTACAAGCTCTATATCTTCGTTGATCTGCAAAACTAAGAACATCTTGAGTCTCGTTACGAGAAGGAGAGGTTGGGAGTTCTTCTCGTAACCACCCCTTGCGTAAGAATAACATTGCTCTTTTAGAGAGTAAGTTGTGAGTGAGAGTAAAGAGCATGGAATGGATACGCCTTGATGGAGTGTAGTATTTATAGCCCCAGAGGAATGGGAGATGATTAGGTGAGATTTCGCTGTTAGGAATATCCATTTAGTCCTCTCTCTGCTAACTGTTAGTGGTTGCAGAGAAGGGTGCGCGTTCGCGACCCTTCAATGGCCACAAGTTGCTTTTAAATTGTCCTTGTTGTCTCTTCTGTCTCAACCATTAGTGGAGGTTTAGAAGGGTGTGAATCCGAGACGCGTGATTCGCTAGATGTCGTTGTCACTCATACTTCTTTTCTCCTCATCGATAATCATTATG
>JARYGA010054802.1:0-54534 GCA_030545235.1 Helianthus tuberosus | reverse complement strand
CCAGTCGGCCAGACATTCTGTACGCCGTGTGTCAGTGTGCTCGTTATCAGGCTAACCCTAAACTCACTCATTTAACTGCTGTTAAAAGAATTTTCAGATATTTGAAGGGAGCTCCTAAACTCGGACTCTGGTATCCCAGAGATTCGAACTTTGATCTGTTTGCCTTTTCAGATAGCAATTTTGGAGGAACTGACAGGGATAGGAAGTCCACATTAGCTGGATGCCAGTTCTTGGGAGATAGACTCATTTCTTGGCAATGCAAGAAGCAGCAGACAGTATCTCTTTCCACAGCGGAAGCAGAATACGTTGCAGCATCTGCATGCTGCTCCCAGGTTCTTTGGATGCAGCATCAATTGGAAGATTACGGTTTGACTTATCTTGATACAACTATTTATTGTGATAATGATGCCGCCATCCAGATCACTAAAAACCCTGTTTTTCACTCCAAAACCAAGCACATTGACATTAAAATTCATTTCATAAGAGATTGTTTTGACAGAGGTCTTATTAAACTTGAACAGATCTATACTGATGCTAACACAGCGGATCTTTTTACCAAACCTGTCAGCATCTCTAGGTTCAATGTGCTTGTAGACCTCTTGAAAATGATTTGCTTCACCGACTGAGCTTAAAAAAAAACTCTTGTAAATAATAATAAGGGGTTTTTATGTGTTTCCATCTGGTAAATTTGGGCATAAAGTACTCTACTTTTGAAAAAATTTAGGGGGAGAAAAGTTGCTGGGAAATGAAATGAATTTTCGTGTTAAAGAACTTGATTAACACATGTAAGGTTTCCATGTTGAACAGTTTCGGCTCCACTGCGATGTGTTGATAGGTCTGCCGCTCGAAAAGCAAAAAGAAGCAAAAGTGATACAAACATAATGGACTGGACATCTCGTGGGTAACAGATCAACGGTGTATGATTTCATGGTCTTAAATCTTGCGTTGATAGATAGCCAACATCTGAAGTTTCGGGTCTTTATGCTGATGATTCATCCGGGATATCAGGGCTGTCCCTCTGCTGTACGAAAGTACTGACCTGGACACAGTCAGGATATCTTGCTAAAAGAGCCCTCGTCAGATCTTCCTTGGTCTCTCTGCTGTACGGAAGTACTGACCTGTTCACCAGGAAGTCTGGCATTAAAAAAAAGGGGGGGGCATCGTCAGATCTTCCTTGGTCTCTCTGCTGTACGGAAGTACTGACATGTTCACCAGGAAGTCTGGCGTTGAATAAAACAAAAATAGAATAAAAGGATGATATCAGTATACTCACCTGCTACGATGAAACGTTGTGCTTACCTTGATCGCGGGGGTATGCCTTGGAATGGGACACACAGATGTCACAGTATAAATATACCTAAAAGCATATCACAAAACAAAAAGTTGAAGTTTGAGCGGTGGATTTAAGAGGACAAACATATCAACAATTGCATGGACCAGCCTAAGTAAACAAGGAGCTGAAAAGTGTCCCTTAATCAGTTCGAGAACAATTTGATCCCATGACAGTCTTCCCAAATTCACCCCTATGTTGGTATTTTTGTGCATACTTTATTGTTATTAGTTATTACTATCTTAACATTCTGAAATTGCTCAGTGGGGTGTTTCGTTGATTTTGAAAGGGGGTATTTTGCTATTTCTGAAAAGACTAAAATAATATTAAAATGATTAAGTCTGGATGGACCACTGTTCAAAATGAGCTCCATCAGGATTTGACTTAGTCAAATTCTGAACAGGCCCATCATTACGGACTATCCGAAATGGGCCTAGCCCAAAACCATTTCGGAGTACTTAATGCTGAAAAGGACAAGAATCCGCATTCTCATTGCGGACCATTACGGACTCATCTGAATTCTCTCTTAAGAATCCTCATTTCGGATTGACTTCGGATTGATTACGGACCTTAGGTACATCATTCTGGATCATCTATGTGCATTACGGATGATTCCGGATCATTACGGACAAAAGATTCATCATCACGGATCATTCCGAATGATTCCGGACTGATAAGGATCATTACGGATGACTTCGGACGGAATTTCATTCCGGATGAAGAAGGTCATTCGTAATGATCCCCATTTTGTAACCTTTGACTGATTGACCTGATCATCTGAACCTTTTCTAATGAACCCTTGGACTATTTTTGGACTGCCTACTTGAAAGTGTTACTTATGTTTAAGTTTTCGACGAATTGACTTTGTCAGCACGTTGTTAACTCAAAATATAAGTAAAACTTTCAATATCATCTAACGGCTATTTGTGAAGTGCAGAAAATGGCAGGCGCAATGTTGCAAGAAAAGAATCAACGGCAATTGGAGGTGAACGAATTCCACAATCAAGCAGGCTTTCTGTCAAATCCTCCAGCAGATCAAGAAGAGTTGTTTGGATCGCTAATCAGGGGTCTGAACAACTATCCTCTCACACATGCATTAAGAATAAATCCTGTGATCTGCAGCAACTGCATCAACGCTTTTTGGAATACTGCGAAGATTGACAGGCGAGGCGCAGGATCCATCGAAGCTACTGTATAGAAAAGGAAGATTATCGTATCTGAAGCAGTGATTCGAGAAGTATTAAGACTGGGAGATCAGCTGCATCATCCTACAGTATACGATTAAGCCAGAGTTGAAGCCGCCTTAAGGAGAATGAGCTATGAAGGAGGATATCCTACTGTACTGAAGAAGCTTTTTCCACCATATTGGAGGCTGTTAGTTCATTTTTTCCTCCAATGTGTTGCTGAAAACAAGGGGGGATGGGATCAATTGAACAAGACGCAAACTTCAGCAGTTGTAGCTCTTGTGAATGAATGGGATTACAACTTCTCAGCCTTCATCTTTGATAACATGAAGAAGATGTTGGAGGATCCAAAGAAGAAGATATTTATGTTGTATCCAAGGTTTTTACAGATGATTTTTGATGAGAAATATCCAGAGTTGGTCAAGGGGCCAAACTACATCAATTTAAAGCCAATGGGGCCAGGATGCTTTGAAAATGCATGCAGAAACAAATGAGCCAAACATCATAACTTTGAAGGAAGATATGCTCTTGAGAAGCATGGGAGGTTTGCTGACAGTGTACAAGGAGCTCCTATTGCACCAGCCCCTCCAGTCATCCCTGTTGCTCCAGTTCCGCCTCCAATTAATGCACAAATAGCGGAAGAGCATGATGTGCAACTTATGCAGCAAGCACAGCAGGCAGGTGATGATGACGAAGAGGTTCTTATGGTTGATACTGAATCTGAAACAGACTTCAGTGAAGAAACAGATTCCGAAAGCGAAGAAGAGATAGTGACATCTGATAAGGAAGAGGATGTTGTTCGTAAGCCTGTGCCAATGACCGCTGATAATCTTTCAGCTTTGATTCGTAGTTTACAGGGTGGTGATGGAGACCCTCCATACATTTCCACTCCTGTTATTCAAGAAACGACTGATGTGACTGAAGAATCAGCCCCAAAGAAGCAAAAGACCGACAATGCACCTGACAACAATCTTTCTGGGCCCTCGACTACCACTCCTACAGTTGACCCTCAACCTGATCCACAAACTACTGATGCATCAAAGAAAACAGACCTGGAAGACACAGACTTGTACGATTTCAACTTTGACTTTGAAACCACCCCCTCTTTGCCAGGCAGTTCAAGTGGTGGTGTTCAGTTTGAAGCAGGAAGCTCAAGTGGGGCGCATTTAACAGGGCATGATGAAGCTGCATTTCGATATGCAAGCGAGAAAAGACAAGTCTATGAAAATGATAGTGATGAAGAAGAGTATGTTAGAAGATTGAAAAGGCGTGTGGTGATATTGGAGCAAGATGGTGAACTGAAAAGTGCTCAGATTGTTTCTCTACAACTAGACGCTGCATTAAAGGAAGCTCAGATTTCCTCTCTACAATCTCAGCTCACAAGCAGAGATCTCACTATAGATCAATTGCAAGGGGATGTAGGGATGTTGATGTCAACGGTCTATAATCTTAAGGCGAAGCTTGAAAAGAAGTTTGGAAATGAATTTGTTGATAAAGAGGATGAGCAGTTCTATGTTGGAAGACCTGAGCAGACTCAAGAACAAAGAGCGGCAGCTCATGCAGCAGCTGAAGCTGAAAGAGCAGTTGCCTTAGAAGCTTATCTGGCAGCAAAACCAAAGAAGTTGAGCAGCAAGACCAAAAAGAGACGTGAACAGAGACAGTTAGAGAAAGAACAGGAGAAGCAAAGAAAGAAACAGCTGCGGGTAATGAAAAATCAAGACATGAATCCTCTGGATGAAAACTTTCAGCTAAAGGATCCCACAACAAGGCCTGACAGACTTGTGATGGAGCTAGGATCTACCTATTATGATGAAGTGGGAAATAAATCAGATGTGGCATGTTGGAGGTATGAGCCTGACAAAAAGATGTGGTTGATTACTCGAAAGAGTGGACACAGGGAGTATTATGCCAAGGAGAGCCAATTTGAATCTTGGACTCCGATTGATCTGAAGTCTCTATTACGAGCTCCTTATTATGATCCAGATCTGAGTAAGAGAGGCCCAGGTTGGGCATTCCACTCACGTCTTGAAAAGGAGGTAAGAACAAACTTTAAGACCATGAAGACTGCTGAGCCAATAGTAAGACGAAATCCTGGTGTTCGTGACTCCTTTACCAAGAGGACTGTAAAATCAATAATCTGGCCTCCCACTGACAAAGAGAAGATCATTCCACTCACAAGAAAGTTTGAGAAAGGCATACTGAGGAAGTTCAGGTTCTGGGCTTATGATCCTGTTCTGGCAGAGGCAGTTATTGTTACTGAAGAACAGTCGATCAGGCTTCCAAACTCTTATGACCTAATGAGCTTTCATGAAGAAGACATCATGGTTCTCATGCAAGATCAAATCAAAACCAATGAAAAATATGAAGAATGTGCAAAATCATGGACAAGTGCTGCTGCCAACATCTTGAAGAACTATATCTTTGCTGATCCACCACCAAGTCCTCTCGATCCAAGAGTCTGATGCGTCTGTTTATCCAGTAAACCTAGGAGGAGATTGTTAGGCCCTTTAAGGTTTATGGATAAGATAATAGGGGGATTAGTAGGTGTCATGGGTTAACTACGGGTTTTGGGCCTAATTGTGTAGTTATGGGCCTAGGGTTTATGGAGCACACTCCCTAATCTCTTTCTATAAATAGTAAATGATGTAATAGGTGCATGGTTGGTGATTTTGGGCAATCTTGTATTAGACAAACACTTGTATGCAAGATTTGTGAAGCTTTTGAATATCAATCATCCTTCTTTTTCATCTTTATTTCTTTTACAACTTGTTTATGTGATTCCGCCACCTTACGAGTTGTGCGATATCATTGTGATCTCGGTTTCGGGACTTACAACTATTTCGAATTGGACTGATTTCGGACTGATTTCAAGGGGTGGAATTTTAATCAGCTGACGTATTTGGTCATAAACGTTTTCGTGCATATAAAATTATCCGTAAACGAACTCTGAAAACGGACAATGCGGTTTGAACCGCCTTATTTTTGGGACACACACAAAAAAGACACGAAAATCCCAAAAAAAGTTTTAGACATTATATACCATTATATTCGTAATTTCGAGAGGAGTCTAACGATATAGTTTGGTAAAGACAGTTTTCGGAAATTTTTTGAACGGTTTTAATGGTACGTTTATGGTAAAAAGGGAATTTCCGTTGTGGGATTGATGGATAGTGCTGACGATTTGCGTTTTGAAATTATTTTTTTCTGGAGATGGAGCTGGAAGGTTTCAGGATCGAGTGAAGGACCTGGATGAGTTTATAGGAAACTACAATGTTGACCATGTTATGAAATATGTGATGAGATTGCTTGAAAAAAAGGGAGGCGAAAAGAAGAAGGAATGAGCCAAATACTTTTTTGGGTGATCACAGAGACTCTTTGTATCTTGGTTGTGGGATCATTTACAATCAGATCACAGAGACTCTTTCTATCTTGGTTGTGGGATCATTTACAATCAAACCTGGATCTATACGCACAATCAAAGAATCTCATCCCGGTGAAGTGGCCAAACAGAAGCCTCAAGCCCAACAAGCTCTAGTCAATAGCCCAGCACCCCAAGCCCAAACTCAGACTGACAAACCAAAATCGTTCATCGACATGGTCAACTATCTTTTATGTTCTGATTATAACAGTGCAATGACTCAGTGCATCAGCCTTAGACAAAGCAACAAGTTGCTTACTAAAAAGGTTGAAGCACAAAAGCAAGACATAGCTCAACTTCATAGAGATCTTAACCAACAACAGTGTTGGGTTTATGATTACAAAAACAACCTCAGTGTGAAAAGCATGGAGCTGAAGTCTGTGATAGCTGAGCTAGAGCTCCTGACTGGCAAGTGTCAACAAAATGAAGTAAATATAAAGAAGTTTGATACATCCAGCAAGGTAGTTCAAGATGTATGCAATGTGCAACTGGCATACAAAGAGAACAAGGGGAAGGGTTTGGGATACAATCAGGTTGCCCCACCATATAATCACAATTACCCCAGAATGCCTGACACGGAGGAAGAGCTTGAGAATGAACAACATATGGTGTATGGCAAACCTAGTGATTATACATCCGACACACGGGGGTTTGTTAAACCTGTAAATGTTAAAATGAAGCAAAAATGTGTGAACGATACTAATGCTTCTACTTCATGTGCAGAAAAAGTGATAATTGTAGAGTGGACTGAAGAAGATGGTGAACCATCTAGTGTTGATGACTCTTCTAACGATTCAGCTAAAGTTTCTGGTGTTTCATCCTATAAACCAGAACTCTCTGATCCTATAAAAGTTGATGAAGTGAAGATTGACGTGAACAAGGCTCCTAGTACGCAAATTGAACAATCTGAACCTTCTGTTAGTGCTGTAAAGGTTCAGAGCAAGCAAAAGGAGCCGAAACAAGCATGTCAGGGACGAGGAAATGAGAAGTCTAAACATCAAAGGCACTCATGCTCTCCAAGGTCCTCAACGGGCAGCAATAGTCCTCAAAAGGCTCGTGATGTGAAAATGCTTTTGTTAAGCTAGTCAGTAGTGGAAAATGTGAGAAATATGCATTTGACTGTGCTAACAAAGCCTTTGGAAAGACAGATGAAATTTCTGAACAAGACATGCAGTCAAAGCAATACAAGAAGAATCAAAAGAAATCTCCACAGCAAAAGGCCTCTGCAAACGACAAGTATAGGCATCCAAATTCATCCTCGTTTGCAAGAAATGTGCAAGAAAATCAAGCACAGAAAGGATCAGTTCATCCTTCAGGCCTGCAAGAGCAAATCAAGCTGATAGGAATGCCTTCTACATGAAGAGATAAACATGCTTCAATTGCGGCATTCCTAGTCACATTGCTAGAAACTTCACACATTGTCCCTACGTACCATATTATGTGCAAAATCAGAGGGTTACACCAAAGGATAACTACCATTTTAAGCCAATGAAGGTAACTTCACGTAAGGCAATGAAGAATGTGAATCCCAAGGTTAAACTATCTGATGGGGATTGGAACATTGCTAAAAACAAATGCAAGGTTGTTCAGTAACAAAAATCTGTTTCTAAAATGAATAAACCTGAAATAGCTAAAGTTGCTCAACCGAAGGCAACAAACACATTTGCTAAGCCGAAACAAATTTAGAAACCCAAATGCAAAGCAGTAACATCACCAATCTTTGAAATGAAATGGGACATGTGTTTAAAGGAAATGTCTTATTTTGATGCTTCAGGTAATCCCATGACCACGATGGCCTGGGTACCAATGTCTTATTAATATCCTTATTTTTCAGGGACAACCAAGGAGGAGCTGCTGACAATCTCTGGAATATTGATAGCGGTTGTTCCAGAGATATAACGGGTAACATTTCACTGTTGCAAAAAGTTCAATTTTTTTTTACAGATGATATGTTTTCTTTGAAGGAGATAGGAGAGGTAAAATAGATCAACGAAAAGGTACAATTTAAATTTCATGCTTTAATTTTGATATTAATTAGTCTTCAATCTGATGACGGAACGGTTAAGCAAAAACAACAAAAAGATTTTCATTTTCTTTCATTTATATCTTTATACATACGTTCTCATTATTAGGTAAATTTGCACATAAAGTGTGATGCACAAATTTAGGGGGGAGAGGGTAATATATGTATATATGCATTGTTTTAGGGGGAGAAAATTGCGAAAAAAATCCAAAAACATTTGAAAAACAGAAAAATCCAAAAAAGAGTTTATTGCATCATTGGGAAATGAAATAATGTTCGTGTTAAAGGGTTTGACTAACACATGTAAGGTGTCAAGGCTGAAAAGATTAGGATCTGCTGTGATGTGCTGATAGGTCTAACGCTCAAATAGATAAAAGATACCAAGTGATATAAACATAATGAACTATGCACCATGTGGGTAACGTACCATCGGCGTATGATTTTATGGTCTTAAATCTTGCATTGATAGATAGCCAACGTCTGAGGTTTCGGGTCTTTATGCTGTTGAGTCATCCGAGGATATCATGGCTGTCCTTCTGTTGCATCCAGACTATATGCAGACCTAGGCACAGTCAGGATATCTTAAAAGAGCCAAAGATGCCAAAAACCTTAAAAGAAGAAAATCTCAAAATGAGAGAATTTCGTGTGCTTTTAAAGCAAAATTCATACCAAAAGGTATTTGCCTAACTCTCGTTGGACACAAATATTGGTCACTCTGCTGTACGAAAGTACTGACCTGTTCACCAATAGTCTGACGTTGTAAAAATGAAAGGATGAACTCAGTATACTCACCCGCTACGATGAATCGTTGTCCTTACCTTGATCGCGGGGGTATGTCATGGAATGGGATACACAGATGTCATAGTATAATATTACCTTAATCATATCACGAGGTTGAAAATTGAAAGTTGAGTGTTAGGTTTAAGAGGACAAACATATTGGCAATCACTTAGACCATTCTGAGTAAGTTCAAACCGAAAAATGTTCCTTGGTCTGCCTGAAAATGATTTTGATCCCACTGCAATTGCAATTGTATATTGTAACTGCCTGAGTTAGTTTCTTGGTTCGTATTTATGTTCTCATTTATTAAAATTTAAAAAATAGTAAATTCAAAAATAGAATGTTTTATTAGTTTTATTAAAAACATTAACCGTTCTTGAAGATTTGATTGATCATAAAAGTTGAAAGAAATTTGAATTGTGAAATCCGAGTACAAGTACTTGGATGTACTAAGTGTTCATATGGTACTTTCCTCTATTGCATAGAAATGTTTGCTTATAAATTTCTGAGAATTTTTGTAGAACTTGATTTCAATCAAGAAACAGGGGTTAATGAAGAATGAGATGTTGTTAGCTGCTGACAAAGTATGAAGCATCACAACAACAAGATGTACCTGAGTTAGAAGAACCAGATACGAGTCATCGTCTGACAATGATAGTACATTTGAAGAAGTACTTGTGAACCTGCTTGAAAGAGAAAGATTGAAGACGAAAAGAGTTGTTGAGAATCCTCCTCTCGCATTCTTTTTATCAAGATGTTCAAGTAGATGCTGATCGTGATCCTGATATGAAGTCAACTACAAGAGAAGAAGAAAGAGACCCGGTGCTAAGAGTTCAGAAGTTAAAAACTTTCTCAATACCTACAGCATAGCGACAACTATAGACTCCGTAAAGACATTGTTGAATTCATGATATGAAGACAATTTGATGCATCAGTCTAGGGGGAGATTGTTAGGCCCTAGAAGTGTGAGACTGACACATCAAATATACGCAACGGGCTATGGTAGCGAACTGGGCTTTACCGGGTTAGTTTATATTAGGTTTTGGACCTTTAATAGGTCATTGGGCCTTACCTAAGGCTATGTGGGCCAGGCTGTCACACCCCAACCGATGGCGGAAACATCGGGGCGTGGCATTGAGCGAAAAAGATTGTCCAAAAGTTTCCATAACAACTATGATTACCAATTATTTAAAGCATCACGTCCCATACCATGACATAAAAAGTAACATAATTATTACAGACAAAATCTAGTCAAATTGTTCTGTTCCGACAACTCAGATTTCAAGTATAGACAATTCGTTTATTTACTTGTTTCTAGGACTCTTCCCTAGCCTCGATTTAACAGCAAGCCAAGCAATTAAACACCTTAAGCACCTGCCACATATGTTAAAGTAAAAGTCAATACACATAGTGTAAAGGTGAGCATACAAGTTTAATAGATATAATAGAGTTCGAAATCGTTTAATAGATATACGTAACCACATAATCACAGAATCACATAGGCACATAGGCACAGATTCACATAAGCATAAAAGCACATAAGCACGTAAGGCACAACAACTCAAGAAGCAGTCAGAATACAGAAACCTATCATTCACAGTTCGTGCACGATATAGATAGTAGCATAGCGAGTAGTATAGTATGGCGTACAACATATCATTCGATTATCCACAAGTTGTAGCGATTTGTCAGTGTCTTGAGGTAATTGTGTAGTGTGTATCGTGTGTGTGTCGATCAAGCATTAGTGAAAAGCGAAAAGTGAATAATTTACCAAAAATCGAAACACATAAACAGGTATAATTCAAATAAAATTTCACATAAAATCGGCAAATATCAGAGTCAGCAGTCGTGAACTCAGAATCGAAACACATAAAATTAGCGATTGCGAGCTTGAAATAAAAAAATAGATTGTCTTAGGCCAATTAGACACCGACTACCCAAGGTGGTTCGACTATTCACAAGGACTTTTAGTACACCCTTCAACTGTCGGGACTATGCCTTTACCTCACTTCCGGGCAATGGCACCCGTTCTTCCAGTTATAATGTGACTTCAAGTCGCTGGAGTCCGTCGAGACCTTGGTGAGAGTTTTGTAAAACAAAGTATAGCACGGAATAAATCATCAAGGTTCGGGTTTCACCCCTGACTTAATGACCTTGTTCCTGTTTGATAAAATAGAGAGGAAATTTGTGTCGAAGTACGGATTTCACTCCTGATTCAACGCATTTTCCCTTGTTTGTAGATAAAAATGCGCGTTGAACAAGCATTCATTTAGTCACGTATAACATGCATAAACATAACAAACAAGCATTCATTTAGTCACGTATAACATGCGGTAACGGTTAGCGTTAAAGTATTGCGTAGTGTGTTCGATGTGATTTAGAATAAGTAACGTATGTAACACCCAAAAGTGCGTAAAGCAAAAAGGGTTCGAGTATACTCAAGACGATGATGGATTGAAGGGAGCGCTTAGAGTGGGTTTAGCCTGAACAGTACGATAGCATAAATGATAAGCGGCGCGTAAAACGGTGCGAGAACCAAGTGTCGAACAGCAAACCGGTCGGATGGCCAATCCGATCGGGTAGCCAGTCGATCGGATGACAATCCGTTCTGATGGTCACCCGATCGGGTGGCCATTCGATTGGATCGTCATCTCGTTTGGTGAGGATGTGTTTGTGTATGATGGTTTGGCTTTTGAAGTTTTCGTTGTAGCATTATAAAAATAGAGAAGTATCTCTGCCCTTCAGGTCGGTCCATCGAACGGTCGTTCGATTGGACGACGATCCGATTGGCGAGGCTTTCTCAGTTGAGAACAAGTTCACCGCAGGACGGTCACTCGATCGGATAGCAATCCGATCGGGTGGCTATCTTGTGTATTGAACATGTTGAAAATTGTTTAAGTGTTGACCCAAGGTACAATCCGATCGGATAGCTGGTCAATCGGGTGGCTATCCGATCGGACAGCAGTCCGATCGGGCGGTAACCCGTCCCAACGGTCTAATCATTTTGTTACTTGATTTTGTTTGAAGTGTTGTAGCTTAAACAAGACGTTGTGATAGCTCGTTTGAACAATAGGAACCCCACCTTGGCCCAAGTGAGCCGACCGAACAGGAATCACCCTAGTCCGATTCAGTGCACGGTTCAAGACGGTTGTTCATGTTCAAACCCAAAATCAATTATCTCTTGGATAGAATTCGGATCTAGGACTGATACATCACTAAGAACGAGTAGAAGATCAGATCCAGCTTCGATTCCATCGGGTTTGAGTGCATTGAGTGTAAAAGAGTTGAAAGAAAGTTAGAAAGCCATCTTTCAATCCTTTTCACCGTGAATATGTTCAGATCT
The DNA here is from genome assembly GCA_030545235.1 of Helianthus tuberosus. NCBI lineage: Eukaryota > Viridiplantae > Streptophyta > Magnoliopsida > Asterales > Asteraceae > Helianthus > Helianthus tuberosus. The sequence continues at coordinate 42,456 of JARYGA010054802.1, read as the reverse complement.
TTGCAAGATCTTTGTTTATTCATGTGGAAATCGTTCAGATCCGAGTTGTTCTTGGTGGATTGAAGCCAAAACATGAAGTTCATAAGAACACCATGCTGACATCATTCTATAACACCTCAAATCTAGTGATTTCACAGTTAAAAGTGAAGATTGAAAAGATAGAAAGGTGTAGAATCAAGTGTTGATCAAAGAAGTACAAAGATTAGGTTGAAAACTTACAAGATTTGAGAGAAATCGAGAGAAAAGTGCTTGAGAGCGGCTGGATTGAGCAGAGAGATGTCACCACCCAAAAGTGGTATTAAGTGAGGTATTTATAGGGTTTCCCAAAGTGGAAAGGGCTGTCCGATCGGGTGGCGGCCCGATCGGGTGGCAGCTTGATCGGATGGCTATCCGATCGGTCGGCCACTCGACCCTAGTGTTCGGCGCGACGAGTTCTGTCATTTCGATTCGCGTGTAGGGCGTTGCGATGCGATTCGAGTGAGCGATGCGATAGTGTTTACCATTAAATTACTTTTAATCCCAACTACTATATCTAACATACAATCATCCTAATTATCTTACGTTTAGCGTTTGCGATTCGATTGCGATAGCGTTGCGATTGCGTTTCGATTGATTCACCACAAAATACATAACATAATAAACATGCACAAGTAACACATAAAGGCACACACACAGATAAACAATAACCAAAGCGCATAAATTCGAGTTGCGGGTGCGATTGCGATAAGCGATAAACATGCGATAAATAGCGACTAAATCTCGATTATTAATAAGTACTCCATATAATACAGCTAATGCAATAAAATAAATAGATTATCTATAAGTCAAAGAAGTCAAAACAGTCAATCTTGACTTTGACTTTGATTTTCGAAACACGGGGTGTTAAACAGGCAAGCCCAAGATGAGTAGGGAAATAGGCTTGTCTAGGGTATATAAACTGATTTATGTCTCATAAATCAGGTTGAACACCTTAGAGAGAAAATACTAGATCAGAGAGAGGCTACAAATTGGTGTTCATCTTAAACCAGACGGTTTTGCTTATCAAAGTAATAGAATCATGTGCAAGGTATTAAAGTATTTTTAGTGTTCTTGTGTTCTTGATTTTCATTTTTCTTGAATCTCACCTGGATTCCACCCATCCTTGGTTATTGTTTGATATCATTGAAAGATCCAAGTATTTGGGATTTACAAGCCACCTACAAGCTGCTCAATGAATTGCTTCAATGAAGCTTTCTTCAATAGTTTCAAACATATGATGAAATCTTTCTTATTAAATTCAATATTATTTATTCAACAATTTGAGTTGCTTCACATTCTAGTAACCGCTGTCAGCTTCAGTACAAGCATGTAACTTTTTGACCTTCATGTAATACATGTAATTTAAATTAACTCTTAACAAACCTACATGTATAAAGGTTGTTGGACTGTAACGCCTCGTTTTTCGCAGCTTTCCATTTTTTAGTAAGATTGTATCGTAATTCTATTTTCGGAAACTCTTTCCTTTGTAATCATTTCCGTTTCAAGCCATTGTAAATTCGAGACTTTGATCATAATGAAATGAAGCTTTTATACATCGTTTATACATTGATACATCCATTCGTTTGATACGCGATTCATAACATTCATAAACATGAATTTAACTTGTAAACAACTAACGTGTATTCGTAAGTCTTAAACGTTCCATACATGCAAGACACTAGGTTATTCGATTTCGAGGCTTAACTCTAATTTCTTATACTTATTTGATACTTAATGAAATACTTTACAATACATCACATAGGTTTTTTTTTCTTTTTTTTTTAACACAAAAGAACCTATGTTTATATGTTAGAAAACAATTGATTTTCATGTCTTATATGCATCATAGGGCTTATTACATGTTCCATACACATTAACACATAATTACTACTTAATATAATCAACAATTATACACATTATGATGTTAAAAAGATTAAAAAAAAAAAAAAAAAAAAGATTATGGCAGGTAGAATCAGCAACCAGCTTTGGGCTGATGTTGGTGGACTTGTTTCAATGATTAACCCTTCTAAACACTCCCAAAGCCCAACCAATGAAACCCTAATCCATCCCCTATATAACCCAAGCCTCCTCCAAGCATTTTTCACTTTCTAAACACTCCCCATTCATCCTCAAACACTCCAAATCACGGCTGATATCAAGAGTTCGAGCAGATTCAACACATCTTACAAAAGTGAGCATAACTCACTAATTTCTTAACCGTTTCACTTGATTCTTTTTCCTACTTACTTGGATTGACCTTAGGAACATTTCCACATATTTTCTATGGAAAACCAAGGTTTGGAATGTCACCAAAAAGGCTCCAAAGTTGACTGATTTTTCTGTTTTTGATTTAAACTTTGTTAAACTTAGTTAAACTTGAGTTATCTCATCTCATTCCTATGTCCTTATACTCATAATCAAATGAATGGTTAGTTGGGCTTAAAAACAAGGTTGAGACATGTAAAATCAGAGGATAAAACCTCATAAACTTCCTATTTTGGTTAGGGTTTAACCCACAAGTAGTGTTTAAGCTTGAAGCTTGATGATTGTGTGATTATGGAACAAGCTTGGGCTATTCCACTTGAAAATCCACACATTATTTGATGTTTTTTCATAGATTAGTTGTTCTTATTCATTTCATACTTGTAAGTTCATGACCCTCCTTGAATGTTTATAACATCAAGTGTAGTGGTGAACACCAAGAGGTACCTAAATGGAAGACTTGTTCTTCCTATCTCCTACATGACTTCCATGATAAACAAAGAGGTTCCTAAATGGGGGATTCATCCTCCTACCTCATGCTTGATCTATATGACTATATGAACATTATATAATACTATTATATTATCCAAATAATCGAATCTTTGATGATGAATTAGTGTTCATATGTCAAGGTACTAGATTATATCATCTTAGACTTTGATAACTTGTCACGAGTCTAATGGAACCTTGTTCCATGAAAACATTTAAGCTCTTTAGAGTTTCCTAGTGTCAAGAACAAGTGTCGTATGTACTAGATGATTAATTTCATATGTTATTTTCATGTTATTTAAATTCCGAATCTATAATCTTCCGTTTACTCCCAAAACTCACACTCCTACGTTTCTTCGTGTAGAAGGACAAGGTGCTCCAAACTAATCAACCAAACAACACTCGCGGGATTATCAAGTAGGAAAGCTTGCAAAACCGTGAGTATACTCGAATCCCCTCTTTACGTTTACCACTTTTTGGGGTGTAACGTGTTACTTGTTAAACTTACACATGAACTTTATTCGTAAATGCACAAACGTTCCTATTACATGCTAGCTTACTTGATTACTTGATACATTAAACTTGGGGTTATTCGTTTTGTGTTAAACTTATCATTAGCTTCGATCGAGCCTGTCCTTGACATATATAGCACTATAGGATTAACGTACCACCCGTAGACTTGAGGTTATGTCATGAGCTTATTGGGTTTCATCATTGGTTTGATATGTTAGACACATGCCGATATTAAAGTTTATCTTGTATCATTAGCTTGCCATGAGGAATCGTTTAAACTTATCTTCTTATGCTATGTATGTATCAAACTTGTATACTCGCCTTTGCTTTTGCATTGAACTTTATTTTAAACATGTTACAGGTTGAGGATGACGATGCTATGAAATGAAGTAGCGTTGATGCTTAGATACACGTATAGACGCTTTAGATTTAACATGTTGTATCAATTTTGTTTAAGTTGTTATGTATTTTCATTGAACTTGTTGTTATTTGAATTTCCTTATAATGTTTGACAATTCCATTTATGAAATGAAAACGGTTTATTTAAATATTGTCACAAATAGTGTTATGAAGTCTCTTGCAATCTCGTTTTCATCCCACTCCGATGTTTCCGCCATCGGTTGGGGTGTGACATGGACCACCACGTATGTCAAAATACTTCTTAAGGCGCTCGACCGTCCGAAAGCACATAAATAGAGATATTATGACTCAGTATTGATTTAGATATAGCTTAAAATATGACCATAATTGTAACATTGATTTACCTTTGCAGTTTTAAAAATAGCTTTAGGATCAATGGTGACAAACCACCCAAGCCGACAAGCTGGCACTGTCCATCTTTTTGACAAAAATCCAAGTGTATGAACATGCACCATGGTACACACTTGAATCTGATGAGCACGATTATGTCCAAGAACACGCATAGGTTGAGCACGATTGTGTCCATGAACACACATAGGTTGAGCACAATCTAAGCAAAGAAAAGTGTTAGTTAAAATTGAGAATGAATATGTATCGAAACACTAAGCAAGTTATCTTTTAATTCATACATTCATAAACTGTAATAATATACATAACTAATTAGATTACTTGGGTGTGCATGCGTACCTTACTGAATACTCCACTTCTATTATTAACCAACCTTGATCCAAATAGGTTGGTAACTGAGTTTGACCAAGCTTTAACCAGCTTTGACTCAGGTTGACTAACTTTGACTCATATGCCTTTCTACAGATTCCAATCCTTTAAGAAATGTAAACTAAACACCTCCATAAAATTCAGTCACTTATACATCACCACACGAAAAGAATCCCCAATAGCATTAGTCAACAAAGACAGAACTGGGAGGCTAAAATAATGCTCCATTTGAGTTTGAATATACATAGTTTTAAAAACAGTTGAGGCATGCGCCTCGAGGCGAAACGCCCAAAAGACGATTCTAAGGCCCGCCTCAGGAAGTTTATATTGTATGTGCACTTCAGAGGGGCTGAGGCGCTACAAAAATTTATGTACCATGTGTTGTGAAACAATTTCCTGTAATGTGACTCCCCGACGTTTCCGCCGCGGTTTGTTGTTTTACGCGGTCGGGGTGTTACACCAGCTATGTAAACTTTCGGGAAAACTGTCCCACCCGCATCACACGGGAGAGATACCAGGCCACTCCGCGATGCGTGGGGGAGCCTGGTCAAACGTCAGGTTAAACATTGCTCCCCGCACCATGCAAGGGGGCTGGGTTGCCCCTCCACGACGCGCGGGGGTACCTTGTTTTAACGAGATGGTTTTATTTATTGTTTTGTATACGTTTGACCATTTGACTTAAAAGCTAATTATTTTTAGTGTGTATGATAGGATTTTGCAATGGCGAGAACCGGATGGACGAATGACCAAGAGCGCGAAGAACTGAACACGACTAATCCGCTATCTTTTTCGAAACATTTATGGAAAGGATGAAGCATGATCATGCGGGACAAAGTTTTAGAGATAAAATCTCTATTATTTATAAACTGTAAATTAAGTATTATAATCCGTTATGTCGGTTTGTTTGGGTTGTCAGACGTATAAGTTCTATGTTTTTAATTATATGAAAAAAATTTGTGTCTAAAATATCCGATTGTTTAAAATATTCATGAAAACAGGTTTGAGACTTACAATGTGTTATATGTTATTATTTGTAAAAGATTTAGCATCATATTTCAAATCTATTCATTGTATTTTTTATTTGTGGATTGTTTTCGAAAGGTTTTTTTTTGTACGACGTAAGGGTGCCTAAATTCTAATATCTGAAAATTTCATGTCACACCCTGACTTTTGCGGAAGCGTATGATGTGTGACTTGTTTAATACCATTGCATTCAATTATAAAAAACAACTATATGATCAAAACGATGTTCATCCATTCATTAAATTTAAAGTATTACAACACCATTTATTTAAGCTTTAAACAGCACAACCTTCGACTAAGTTACAAATTAACAAAAGTGGATGACATCTAAACTTGGAATTTACTTCTAGAAACTACACCAGCGCCCAAGATCCAACTTGTTACCTGAAATACATGTAATTTTGGAAAACATCAACAAAAGTTGAGTGAGTTCATGCGTTTTGTTTGAGTACTGAAAACTTGTAAACTTTTAAGAGACTCCTTTGAAAACAGGTATGAAAAGCATTTATGAACATACCAAATTAATGTTTTACAAGGACATTAAAGCATGTGAAGACATAGGGAGCACTCGCAATGAGTAGGCTTATACCCTCGTCGATTCCCTCGACTATGTCGGATTCCCCTTCGACTATGTCAATTTACCTTGACTATGTCAATTTTACCCTTGACCATTGTCGATTTACCTCGACCGGGACACCGAAGCACTCAAGTGGTCACATAAGTACCATGAGTGGGTTTCGGCCATACCCATTAGATCTAACCTGCGTCCCTAATTAATAATTAATGGCATTTCAAATTTAATCTATGCTCACATGATCTAATAGTTCATTTCATAGTCAATTCATACCGTTTAAACATTCGTAACATGTATTCCACCCCCGAGAGTTATAAAACCAAAAATAGTTAAGAGAAAAGGGGGACATGAACTCACGGTTTTGCGTTCTTCAATCCGACGTAACTCACGCTGCTACTAGTGTGCACGACTACCTACAGCGTACTACGGTCTATTAGACGAGCGGGTCGTGCCTTGACTTAGTATTAATTAGTGTCTTTGAGTTACTTTTCTTTGTGTCTTCAATATTATTCCAAGTTACATAATTATTTGTTAAAATAATAAATATTTTAACTTAAATTATATTTATTAAATTTTTGGAATAATAGTTAAAACAATATATTTTAACTCGTTACTTTTCAAGTACTTATACATGTATATCCTTCCCAAGGATGGGTGTATTTGTATTTGTATTCTTATACTTGTATATTTTTGTCATGTATTGGGGTCGTATTCCGGAGTGTATTTATACGTATGAGAATACGTATTTTCTTGTAATTGTTAAGTATTATTATAATTAATTTTGTATTAATTCTTCCGGAATATTATCTTTAATAAAAATTCACCAATATATATTCCCAAAAAATATACTTTAAGAAATATTATTTATAATTCTCCTTTGGCAAAAATATTTGTATTTTCATATAAGTTCCAAAAATAATATATTTTCAAGTCTAACTTAGAAAATATATATATAAACTTGTTTTTCTCCAAAAATGATATATTTCATATTTATTTGAGAAAATATGTCTTTCACCCCAAAAATATTGTATTTCATGTTTGTTTAAGAAATATATATATTCCTCCCAAAAATATTACATCTTCTAATAATTCCATGAAAAATATATATATTTTTATTCACCAAAAATAATATATTTTCCTCTTGTCAAGAATATGATGTAACTTTGTAATAATTGTAAAAATCATATTTTTGTTTCCCTGGTGTCCAAAATATTATTTACCAAAAATATACTTGTGAATAAGTTTTCCGGAATATTTTTGTGAGTTATATTCTTTTGTTCGGTTTCACCAATATTTTGTGTATTCTTTGTATATCTATTCCTTGGAATTTTTGGTAATATTTTGGATTATAATTTTTTGGTATTTTGATTAGTTATATCACTTCAAGTCCTAAAATAATATAACTAATACACATAATATACAAATAATCACACACATGGTGACATCTAAATATATATTTTCCTAAATACATATTTAGTCATTTTTATTTATAAAAACCAACCTCCAATATTGATAATTTTTTAACAAAAATCTATGGAAAACTTTATGTGAAAACCGTGGTTAAAATTTACTTACAAACACTTGTTTAAAATTATTTTTCTAAGTGTTTAAATTATACAAAAATTTTGTCATAGTTTTCCCTTAAAAATGGAGGTTTTCATGCTTTTCAAAGCATATCATTTTCTTTTAAAACCATCATCAATCATCAACAACATAAACAAGACTTATCATATGCTTTAGATACGCAATTTACACTTTGACATGAACTTGAAATTTTGTAAAAAGTTGTAGTAACTTAGTATGCTATTTAGTAGGTTAAGTTACTCTTAAAAACAAAGTTTATAGTTTATGAAACTCATTCTTGAAGATTTTAGTTCTTCACAACCTGTATGGAGATTTTCTAAAAATATTTCGTCTTGTATTTTTATTGTTAACAATATGTTTCTAGCTTTGATTTAACACTTAAAACATGTTTACTTCCTTTAAACACCATGATCATGTTAAATCTTGTAGTAAACTTTAGTTTCCTGAAAATATTATTCTTGAAATCTTTTATTTTCAAGACTTATAACTTGTAAAAATAATCATCATGCACTAAAACAAGTTTATTTTCAAGTTCATGATTTACATAAAGGATGATCATTACAAATTTCTCAAGATTTATCCTTACACTTGCTAGATCATGTGTTTAATCATCATCTAGCAAGGTTCTTATGATGATCAACATCATAAATACAAGAAATCAACATTCAAGTATACTACATACACTTAAAACAACTTGATCTTCATGCTTTAGAGCTTTATGTTCATGTTTATGCTTATGTTTCTTCGTGATCTTTATTTTTAGCAACTTATATCATCTTTTAACCAACATAATATGAAGTAAAATGAGATCACAAGAGTCTTACTACTAGCACAAGGCTAGGTATGATGTTCAATAAGATGAAGATGACAAATGAGGTGGATAAAAGCACTAGAGAGAGGTCCTTCCAATTCCGTTGCTTGCAACCTTCTTATATAGGCCCGAGACACCTTAGAATCTCCTTAGAATGTATGAGAATGGAATGAAAACGAAGATGTATAGAGATGGGGTGGTGGCCATGAGCTAGCAATGAGGAAGAGATGAAGTTTTGTTTTTATGAAGTGAAGTATGAAGTGTTGTTATGATCTTGTGGTTTATAAAGAAATCTTCCAACAACGAATCACCTTTAGAAGATTATGTCCCTAATCCTTCCAACATGATCTTATAAAATAATTGAAAGAAATCTCAAGTGGGGCCCACTTCCTAACCGTCCACTAATGGGGGGGTGAAGTGTAATATTTCAATGGTTAGTTACTTGATTTAGCTGGAAAGTAATGGTGCTAGTTAGGTATTTTATGTATTTAATGTTTATGAGATGTAATATGATGTTCGGTGACCATAACTAGCTTCGTAACACTAAAACAATGATTTAGTTGGAAAGTAATGGTCCCGATCCTTTCCAGGATCTCGAAAGGTCTAATATACCGTGGGTCCAACCTCCCACGCTTTCCAAATCATACCACGCCTTCCCAAGGCGAGTCTTTCATTTACACCATACTTCTTATCTCAAATTCCAACGGTTTCCGCCGCTCGTCGGCGTAGCCTTTCTGTATACTGCGTGCTGTCTTGACATGATCACATATCTGAACTATCTTGCCTATAGTTTTCCTAAACCAACTTGGGCCAGTAAACCGTTTATCTCCGGTCTCCGCCCAACACTAAGGGGGGACCGATACTTACGTTCCTATAAAGCTTCACACGAAGCGGCCTAAACAGCGGGGTGATAAATACTATTGTAGGAAAACTCCACTAAGGGCTAGTGAGTAATCCATCTTTTCATCAAAGTTTATCACACAAGCACATAGCCAGTCTACCAAAGCCTGTATCGCTCGTTTTCTTTGGCCGTCTATCTGCGGGCGAAATGCAGTACTAAGGTCCAATCATGACCTAAACGCCTTTGATACGTCTGCCATATCCTTGGCACAAAACGACCATCTCGGTTGGTCAAGATAGAATCAGGCACTCCATGACGTGCCGCAATCCTTCTAGGCTAAACCTCTGCTAATTTCCCTTGCGCTACCTTCCTCACTATTTGGTAGGATATGTGTAATCTTGGTATGTTGGTCAATACTCACCCAAATCGTTTCATGACCTCTTTGGGTTTTTGGTAGCTTGTAATGAAATCCATTAAGATTCGTTCCCACTTCCACATGGGAACCTCAGATTGTTGCAGTAGCCCTGATGGTTTCTTATATTCAGCCTTAACCTCAGCACAGGTAAGACAGTTACCCGCATATGTAGCTATATCAGCTTCCATCTTGGGCCACTCGTATTAATCCTTCAAGTCGTGGTACATCTTGTCGGATCCTAGGATGGATCGAGTACCTTGACCTACAAGTCTTGCCCCAAAATAAGCGTACATAAATGCCGTGAAACGAAACCCAGAGTCGTTCCAGGAAGTGTAAGATTCCGTCTTCCTTAGGCAATACTGCACTTCCATTTCATATAACACTTCAGCTCGAAGATTCTCTGATTTGAGCTTCTCTTGCTCAGCTTTACGGATCCAAGTGACGAGATTTGTCTGTATGATCATTTCTAAGGCTCGCACCCTTAGAGGCTTTGCGCGTTCCTTGCAGCTCAAGGCGTCTGCTATAACGCTTGCCTGGTTCAGGGGATACTTAATCTCACAGTCGTAATCATTCAGTAGCTCACTCCATCTTGCAATCTCATGCTTAAGTCCTCCTGATCGACGGTGTGCTGTAACCCTTGTGATCAGTAAAGATCGTGTAGTGTTTTCATACAGGTAATGACGCTAAATCTTCAACGCTCAATTACTGCACCTAGTTCAAGGTCTCTTCTCATGATCCTTTAATCGTGACGCGTATGCGATAACTTGGTCTCGTTGCATCAACGCGTATTCGAGACTTTGTCGAGATGCGTCACAAGAACCGCAACTCTATTGGTACTGTCAGGTGAAGACATGATAGGTGTCAACTAGGTTAGGGTTGTTAGCGGTTGAGCAGTCCTTGAAAGGTTTTCTAGGGGTCGCCTAATATAGCCTACAATTCCCAAAAATCCTTAGTTGCGTCTTTGGGATTTTTTAGCTCTTGATTGCAGGGTCGACATGAATCTCATTCTTATCCACCACGTATCCTAAAAATCTTACCTCGCGAATCCAAGGTTCGCATTTCGACATCCTAGCACATAACTGTTCTTTCTCTAAGAGTCGCAAGATAAAGTGCAGATGTTGCTCATGACCTTCCTTGGTCGTTGAGCATATAAGAATGTAGTCAATAAATATAATCATGATCTTATCCAGGTGTGGTTACACACCCGTTTCATGAGGTCCACGAATACTGCCGGCGCATGTGTTAAGCCAAACGGCATGACAAGGAACTCGTAATGCTCAAAGCGAGTCCTAAAGGTCGTTTTTAGGGATACTTTCTTATTGCATTTGCAGTTGAGGACATCCTGACCTCAAGTCGATCTTCTAGTAGTAACTAGAACCTTGCAATTGGTTGAACAAGTCATCAATCCTTGGCAATGGATAGCGGTCCTTGATATCCATTTCTTCGAAGTTGAAGCAAAACGGAAACTGCCAACTTTCCTCTCGTGTCCTTAACTAAGGACGTCATGTCCTCAATTCCATCTTGGAATAGTAGCTGGGACCTTGTAGTTGGTTGACAAGTCATCAATTCTCGGTAAGGGGTACCGATCCTTGATGTTTAGTCGTCTATCTCCATGTAACCTATGCGTAACACTTTTTCTACATTAGTTCTTCTGAGTCCCTCTCAGATTAGACTGTGTACGCATGTAAAAACTGCCGTCCCACTTCCTAATGAATATCACCGAGGCGTCCCACAGTGAGAGGCTCGGCCTGGTAGATTTCCTTTGTCTAGCAGCTCTTGCAGTTGCATCGGAGGTTCATGTATCTCGGACGAAGCTAGTCGGTAAGGCGTCATCTGTCACCGGTGTCGCTCCTGGCACTAGGTTTATACTAAACTCCTCTTGTCACTATGGAGGTATTCCTGGAAAATCTTCAGAAAAAGGCTTCTAGAACTTCCTCCACCGCGGGGACGTCTTTAGGTTTTGGCTTCTTGGTCTCCTTATCAACAACATGAGCAGGGAAGGCTATGCAGCATATTCGGAGGCGCTTCCGTGTCTCTATAACCAATGTGAGACGTCGCCAATTCACTGTCATATGGGGCCTAGTGCCCTCGCACCAATTGTAAGAAGGTTGTGTACTATAAGTGTTTCATCATTCGCAAGAGGGATGCGAACGATTTTCCTTATAACGAGCAACTTTAGCTCTATACTTGGATATCCAATCCATGCTGACTACCATATCATGACTTCCCAAGTCAATGGTTATAGAAGGCTCCGGCCTTCTAAGTTCCCAAAATACAATCCTTAACCATCTCCTTTGCTTAACTAGCCTTCCATCGCCAATTCTAAAGAATACGAGACATCTGTTCTACTCGAAACTAGGCTAAGCAGTTTCTTAAGTTCTAAGGATACAAGGTTAAAGTCGGTTCCAGCATTAATAAAAAATGGATGCATAGGATTGGTTAATAGGGAACGTGCCCGTAACCGCATCTGGATCCTGGTGTGCTTCACGAGCTTCGATCGTGAAGACCCTTCCTTGTTTGGTTCTTCTTAGGGCAATATTTCCTAAAGTGCCCTACTTCACCACACCTGTAGCAACCTGGAACTTTACCATTATCTCTTCCGTCTAGATCCTTCGCCCAACAGGCATCCTTGCTGTGCCCTTCTTTTCCACACCTTCCACACTTAGGCCTCAGACATCGACCTTCATGGTAAAAATTGCATTCCTCGCATCTCGGCTTATTCCCCAAGTAAACCTTACCACCGGCCTTATTAGTGGCTCCATAAGCTTTCCTGCCACGAGGCGGGTTCACTTCCTTTCTTTTGCTTGCTTTAGAGCTTCCATAACTGACTTGGGTGCCTATCTTTAGGTTCGAAGACTTCCTTTTCTTATTGCCCGAAGACTCCACATGAGTCTCTTTCTTGTTTGTCTCAGATTCCAGAAATTTTCCCATACGTAGAGCTTCTTCAGTAAGTGTGACACTCAAATCGATAGCCTCTGTGATGGTTGGAGGCATTGAGGTAGTAACCATACTCAGGATTTGGGGTGCAAATACCCAAATGAATCGCTCAATCCTCTTGAATTCCGGCTTGACTAAGTAGGGAACAACCATAGACAAGTCGTGAAATCGTTGGATGTACTCAGAAATCTTCGGCCCGTCCATTTTCAAATTCTAGAACTCAACCTCAAGCTTCTGGATTTTGGCCCTAGAACAGTACTTCTTTCGCATCAATTCCTTGAGCTTGTCCCAGCTCAGTGCATAAGCAGTAGCTTCACCAAGGGTCTGAACCTGAAGGTTCCACCAGGAGAGTGCGCCATCCAAAAACAACCCTGAGATAAAAGTAACACTCCGCTGGGGCGAACAGTTACTCATTCTCAGAACGAAGTTAGTCTTTTCTTCCCAATGAACAAATGCAACGGCACCTCCTGTGCCATCAAAATTCAATGGTTTGCAGTCCAGGAACTGTTTATAGGTGCAGCCAGTTGGGGGGTTACTTCCGGGAGTGCCACTGCGGCGTTCAGAGCGGTGGGCTTCATACTGTGCTATAACTTGAGAAATGCGCTCATTGTATTCGGCCAAAGTTAACGTAATGGTGTCCGTGTCACGTCTGGGCGGCATCTTCTTATGTCAAAAGGTATGGGGTAGGTTAGACAACATTCCATAATTGTCTATGAGGTACATATTTCCACAAGCAATCATGTAATCACCCAATATCACATGCATATATAATCAACAATGTATAAGTAAGGAAACAACTACTGAACTTTCATATATGCTTGACAACTTGACTTATTGTTTGCAACGGGGAAAACAAAATGAACTCGGGGCTACATCTCCTCGGTCATACAAGTTTCATAATATGAAAGTGGTAGTTATTTTCCTTCTACATTGGTTTCCTTAGGTCTTTAGCCCCACAATGACGGGTATACTTCCCATGAGATGGGGGTTGTACATATAGGGGTGATACAGAGTGTAACGTCACTGAATCTTTCCCGCGTGTTAGCCATCTTTTCTTGCTTAGACATTGGTTCCCCAAACTCCTCGTATACGGGTAGAAGTGTCAGACACGAAGTAGGCAAAGACAGGTTTCCTACTTTGTAAAGTGCTAAGGCAACGGTCTTGGTATCGTTCTACTAGATGAAGATGTGAATAATTAGAAATTTTTGGATGGATGGTGATCACTAGCCTGACCCGTAGGGTCCACCGGGATTTCCATGCACTACAAGTCGTTATTACGTGGGCCCCCGTAATAATAAATTGTCTTGCACAGTCACCCTAACTTTCCCCCGTTCAAGCAGATGATCAACCAAAGAGGGGACACTACTGTCCTTATTCCTCTGACATGGAATGGATCATTGTGGTGGTCCACGCGCTAACATTCGTCATCGTTACGCGCGAATAAGCACGATGATTAAACGTAATAGGAATAGGGAGAATCCCTAGTAGTTGGAGGGGCACCTTCAAGATGGGTACTTCATCTTCCTAGTCTGGACAAGAGCGTCTTCAATCTTGTTTCACAAAAGCCACAGGGACCTCGTCCTGCTGATGAGGGTGTTGTCCAAGGTAGCCTCCTCCGCCTCGCCGTCACTACCGTAGTCAGGCACCTTCGCATTCGAGGGGGAAGAACAACCATCTTCTACGGAATCAGCTCAGGATCTCGATTGGCAATCACTCCAGTCATGAGCTTCGTAATTAGCGCGAGGTCGACATTCTCATCGTGCGAGCCAAGAACAATAATAGGATTCAAAGTCGAAGGTATCTCATTCACATCAATAATTATTCCATACACTTATACGCATATATATATTATATATATATATATATCAATAGATAACTAGGTTACTTAGTATAAACAGGAAAATAAATGCATCATATCACATATAACTCTCGTTTATCCATTCAGGGGGGGGGAGGTCATCTTGCCTTTGGCTAGTCTATCTCACTTAGACTATGCCTTAATTGGCACTTTAATTTAGGGTATTCTTCTCCCTACTAATGTCCTTGCCTTGTCTTTTCTTTGAAAAATGTTTGACTCATGGATCTGGACGCTTACGTGAATGCAATGAAAAACCCTTTTGTAAAATGTTTTCGTGAGAGAGTCCTAGTGATTGTAGTCTAGACTCGAGAAGGAATCCTAGTTCACTACAATCGAAGCTCTGATACCAAACTGTCACTGTAACGCTTCGCGTTTTCATAACTTTCCATATTTATAAACCATTGTTCATATTCCTATTTTTGGAAACTTTGGATCCTTGTATTAGTCGTTTCGTTATAATCGTCGAAAAATCTTTATCTTTAATCTAATTCGTTATAAAAAAATGGGTATTTATTCATGGTTTAATTAATTAAATTAATGGTTTTTACTATTTGAAAGTTTATTTTTATAATAATCTAGTTAGTCTCGTTAAATTTTAAAGTTAGGAAAGGATACAAACTAACCCGGTTAATTTAATTGTAAAGATTAGTTCTTATAGAAAATACGTATAACCTAGTTAGTTTGGTCAACTACGTTATATAACTTAAACTAAGTTAATTCAACTAATTATTTACACCTTTCAAAGTCAAGGGACTATATTGGGTTTTTCCTAAAAATGAGATGCAAGAACCTCTACCTGGCAAACGTGTCGGGTTGGGTCATGGGTCAAAACGGGTTCGGGTCAAAATGGGTCAATTAAAAAAGGGGTTGTTTTGGTTCGGGTCAAAGCGGGTTCGGGTCGAAACGGGTTAGGGTCGGAACGGGTTCGGGTCAGAACGGGTTTCGGGTCAGAACGGGTTTCCGGTCGGGTTGGTTAAAATTGTTTTTTTTAAAGATTGTACATCAAGGGGAAATTTTGTTCGGTTCGAAACGGCACTGGTCGAAACAGTACTAAACTCACAAGTGGTATCAGAGCTCAGGAAGCTCTGCGAGTAATCGTGTTAGAATCGGACGAGTTTCGGTGTAATTGAATCTGATTTCGGTTGAGTTCGGATTGTTTCGGTTAATTTTCGATCGATTTCGCTTTATTTTTGGTTAAATTGATCGAAGTCGTCAGTCCTGCTGCAGAATTAGCTCAGCAGAAGGTGAATTATAGATTTCAGTGTTAAAAAAATCTATGTGCATATTATTTAACTATAAATCTCAAACATGTATGTATGATTTTCGTTACTAAATTGATTAGCAGGAAGACGAACATCATATAAACAATGAGCTAATGTGACGTCTTGAAAAAGAAATAGAATGGAGGATGTCGGAAATTAAGATGCTTGAAAGCTACGATCGAGATAAAGTCAAGCTTAGTTTGCCATACGGACTATGACCCGTCCCGTGCGGAAACTCGTGTCGGCCTAAAACCCATCCTGTGCAGAAACTCGTGTCGGCCTAAAACCCGTTGTGATCCGAAACCCGTCCCATGCAGAAACCCGTGTCGGCCTAAAACCCGTTGCGATCCGAAACCCGTCCCGTGCGGAAACTCGTGTCGGCCTAAAACCTGTCCCGTGCAGAAACTCGTGTCAGCATAAAGCCCGTTGCGATCCGAAATCCATCCAGTGCGGAAACTCGTGTCGGCCTAAAACTCGTTGCGATCCGAAACCCGTCCCGTGCGGAAACTCGCGTCGGCCTAAAACTCGTCCCGTGCGGAAACTCGTGTCGGCCTAAAACCCGTTGCGATCCGAAACCCGTCCCGTGCGGAAACCCGTGTCGGTCTGAACCCAATCCGAACCGACACGTTCCGATCCAAAACCCGCCACGTGCCAAAACCCGTCTCGGTCCGAAACTCAATTCGAACCGAAACCGTTCCGATCCAAAACCTATTTCGTGTCGTAACCCATCTTGTGCGGATACTTGTGCTGGCCCGAAACCCAATCGGATCCGAAATCTGTGACCCGTTTCTTTAAGGTGCTAACCCACATCGACCCATTTCTTTAAAGTTGTCGACCTGCTTTGACCCGAAAATAACAAAATGGAATTTCAATTGACCCGTTGTCACCCGTTTAGTTAAAATATATTACCCAAACTAACCCATATAATTTTAAAAGCAACCCAAAGTAACCCATTTAAAAGCCTTTGGGTCAAGATTGCCACCTCTACAAGAACCTATACATCTCTCGTTTATATGTGCAGATCTCACAAACAACAATAAGTTTTCACCTCCCTATCTCCATCTCTTTAGAATCCGGTCACTGGATTAGGGTTCCGGCTACCCTTTCCGGCGCCGCCTTTCCGGTGAGCCACACCCAACAAACCAGACAAGCGTCCATCTCTCTCTCATTACTCTCGCTCTTCTCCCCCCCTCGCTCTAGACAAACAACCAGCCAGCATCTTGGGCGGCGGCGCACAACAAACAGCGGCATCAGCCGCATTACACGACGACCAGGTGGGAGTCGAGTGATGGTTCAGGCGGCGTAGGGCGGTGACGTTAATCGGGGAAAGAGAGAGAGAAGTAAGGCAGCTGTGGTGGTTCGTGGCGGCTCTAGGCCGGCCATTTCCGTCAACGCAGGCGAGTCTGCTTCCCGTTCGGGTCACGCTTCGTCAAGTTGGTGACTCGGTTGTTTCCGGTATACGATTCTTATCTCTCTTGTTACTCGTGTTCTGTTGGTGTAAATCCTAACATCTTCATCATTCCAAAATAATTGACTGTTGTGTTCGATGTTTTTTATGGGCATGTTTGGCTATGTTTTTTGAAATAACTTATTGACTTATTGGCTTTTTTGGAAAAGTCAGTATCTAGTGACTTATTGACTTATTGGCTTTTTCCCCTCACATACACCCTCATTGCCAAACATCATTTTTGAGCTTATGACTTTTCAAAAAGCCAATAAGTCAATAAGTTGTTTCAAAAAGCTTAGCCAAACATGCCCTATATATATATAATGAAAAGTCATACACTCCAAAATTTTGGATCATTTCGATTTACTTTTATAAAATGAGGGATGAACTGAATCATTTTTTTTGGAAATGAAGCTTTAAAAGACCTTTACAAAACAAACTGAAACAAGAAAAATCAATTGTAATCTTTTACATATAACAGTGATATTCGATGGTCTTATTATAAAGAAGTTGACTTTTAGATTTAGTTCATATAAAATATAAATCCAAATGAGGTAATGTTAGTTTGAAACAGTTCTGTGGATGTTTAAAACAAAGATGATGATATGGTTAAGAAAGTATAAATAAAATAAAAATCAAAAGTATTTCAAGACTAAAGTCATGGCTGATGTTGTTTAGTCAAATCCAGAGGTCGCGGGTTCGAACCCAGACCTCCGTTTTAATCGCTGTGTTTTTTTTTTATCATTATTAATCAATATGGATTAGGGGCTGTTTGGTAGCCTCTTAATGACCATTCAGATATTACCTCTTAATGGTTTAAAACCTCTAAATGAATAAGAGGTAACCTCAAGTCTAAATGGTTAAGAGGTAACCTCTGAATGGTAAATCATCACATATCACATTCTTCTACCTTCTCATTGGTAAAATTCTTAATGGTTCCATTAAGAGGTAGCCTCTTAATGACCATTCAGAGGCTACCAAACAGCCCCTTAGTGTAGTTATAATATAAGTATATTTCCATTATCCTATTTGGTTAGACACGTAGCCCAATTGGTCGGGCTACGTGCACGTGAACAAGAGGTCTCGAGCCTTGTATGGGCCGGTTTTGGACATTTTTATTTTAATTTTCTTTTGGTTTTAACCATACAACCTTTTCCTTTTAGAATCCTTTTAAAAAACTTTTGTAATCCTTAAAACCAATATTAATTAAACAAGTTTTCTATTCAAATCCTTTCCTCTTAAAATCTTATTAATCCATAAATTTATGAATCAAATATTTCTTTTCTCTTTTTATAATAAACTCCAAAATAATCAACAAATTAATTGTAATGTCTTTTATTAATTTAAAAGGACTAAGTTATAAATCCAATTAATCTACTTGTAAACCTTAATAATCGGAATCTTATTTAACAAGTTCGTACACGTATTTAAATATCTAGGATAAACGCTCTTGTTCGTTCTCTTGGAATTCCCAATCTTTACTCTTGCGATAATTCAAGGAATTCTCATACGCAATTACTGTGAGCATACTCGACCCTTTTCACGTTTTAACGCATTTTTGGGGTGCAACATGTATACAAGATCCACTTTACACCATCGATTACAATCAAACACACAATTCATTGAAACGTTCGTTGTTATGCTTAGGTTGTTAATACTTGTTAGATTCAACTTGTATTCCCATGATATTGTTATGCTTAGGTTGTTTATGCATGTTAGTTTAAAAATCATAATTTCATACTATTTGCTATGTTTAAGTTGTTTATGTATGCTCGTTTCGACGTGAATAATAAATGCTATGTGAATTTGAGACAAACTTCTATACTTATAATTATATTCAAACTTGTATGCTCGCCAGTGCTTTTGTACTGATCCATGCTTTTAATACATGTTGCAGGATTGTGACAGATGAATCCAGTAGGATTGCCTAGAAACGCATTTAAACTTTATTGCTCGTTGTATTGTAATTTGCTTTCAATCCTGTTGTATTCTGTTTCCAATACTTGTAATAATTAATTATCAATGAAATGAAATTTAATTATTTGAATACTTATTGTGCATTATTTATTTTAATCTTGTGGTATTCTAGTTCAAACCATATAAAATGTAATTATTAAATACATGACACAAAATAGCGTTATGAAGTCTCTTGCAATCTACACACTTCGTCTCATCCCGATGTTTCCGCCATCGGTTGGGGTGTGACAGTCACACCCTGACTTTTGCGGAAGCGTATGATGTGTGACTTGTTTAATACCATTGCATTCAATTATAATAAACAACTATATAATCAAAACGATGTTCATCCATTCATTAAATTTAAATTATTACAACACCATTTATTTAAGCTTTAAACAGCACAACGTTCGACTAAGTTACAAATTAACAAAAGTGGATGACATCTAAACTTGGAATTTACTTCTAGAAACTACACCAGCGCCCAAGATCCAACTTGTTACCTGAAATACATGTAATTTTGGAAAACATCAACAAAAGTTGAGCGAGTTCATGCGTTTTGTTTGAGTACTGAAAACTTGTAAACTTTTAAGAGACTCCTTTGAAAACAGGTATGAAAAGCATTTATGAACATATTAAATTAATGTTTTACAAGGGCATTAAAGCATGTGAAGACATAGGGAGCACTCGCAATGAGCAGACTTATACCCTCGTCGATTCCCTCGACTATGTCGAATTCCCCTTCGACTATGTCAATTTACCTTGACTATGTCAATTTTACCCTTGACCATTGTCGATTTACCTCGATCGGGACACCGAAGCACTCAAGTGGTCACATAAGTGGCATTTCAAATTTAATCTATGCTCACATGATATAATAGTTCATTTCATAGTCAATTCATACCGTTTAAACATTCGTAACATGTATTCCACCCCCGAGAGTTATAAAACCAAAAACAGTTAAGAGAAAAGGGGGACATGAACTCACGGTTTTGCGTTCTTCAATCCGACGTAACTCACGCTGCTACTAGTGTGCACGACTACCTACAGCGTACTACGGTCTATTAGACGAGCGGGTCGTGCCTTGACTTAGTATTAACTAGTGTCTTTGAGTTACGTTTCTTTGTGTCTTCAATATTATTCCAAGTTATATAATTTTTTGTTAAAATAATAAATATTTTAACTTAAATTATATTTATTAAATTTTTGGAATAATAGTTAAAACAATATATTTTAACTCGTTACTTTTCAGGTACTTATACATGTATATCCTTCCCAAGGATGGGTGTATTTGTATTTGTATTCTTATACTTGTATATTTTTGCCATGTATTGGGGTCCTATTCCGGAGTGTATTTATACGTATGAGAATACGTATTTTCTTGTAATTGTTAAGTATTCTTATACTTAATTTTGTATTAATTCTTCCGGAATATTATCTTTAATAAAAATTCACCAATATATATTCCCAAAATATATACTTTAAGAAATATTATTTATAATCCTCCTTTGGCAAAAATATTTGTATTTTCATATAAGTTCCAAAAATAATATATTTTCAAGTCTAACTTAGAATATATATATATATATATATATAGGGTGGAGTTATTGTAAAAAAGACCAAAAGTGTGAGAAAGGTAAGAAAGAATCTCAACCATTAGATCTAAATTAAATGAAAAGGGTAAGATTGTAAATGCATTAACAAATTCAAATATGGTAATCCTTGATTTAAGGATTTGGAGAGAGAAAATCCTTGATTTAAGGAATATAACCGTCCAGGGTGTTTTAAAAAATTCACAGTTCAATTCATGGTGTTTTTCCGAAAATAATATAACACAATTCAGAAACAAAATAACACCATTCAGAAACAAAAAACACCATTCAGTAAACAAAAAAAAACACCATTCAGAAACAAAATAACACCATTCAGAAACAAAAATAACACCATTCAGAAACAAAAAAAAAACCATCCAGCAAACAACAAAATAACACCATTCAGTAAACAAAATAACACCATTCAGTAAATAATATAACACCATTCAGTACAAGAATATAACACCATTCAGTACAAGAATATAACACCATTCAGAAAAAGAAAATAACACCATTCAGAAACAAAATAACACCATTCAGAAAAGAAAAAAAACACCATTCAGAAAATAAAAAAACACCATTCAATACACAAAATAACACCATTCAGTATAAAGATATAACACCATTCAGTAAAAGAAAAATATAACACCTCTGTACCATCTTCTCCACTTCCGGCACCACCACTGCCACTTCCGACACCACCACCGCTGCCTATCCGCACAACCGCCGTCGCCGCTGCCGCTGCCGTTCGCCGCTGCAGCGGTGTTAGATGATGATGATGATGATAACGATGTAGATGATGATGATAACGATGTTAGATGATGATGATAACGCTTCTGCTGCACCACCGCTGCCGCTCGCCTCTGCAGCCGTTGCCCGCTCGCCGCTGCAGCGGTGTTAGATGATGATGATAACGATGTTAGATGATGATGATGATGAGAGAGAGATCTTTGATCGTAGATGGAGATCATCTGGAGAGAGAGAGAGAGATTGTAGGGATTTTTATTGACAGTTTCTATTTTTGAAATGATATAAAGACTTTATTACCCCTATAATTTTCAGTTCAGTCCAAAAAAAAAAACCAAATTTTACAATTTGGTCCCTATTAATCTCAACCATTAGATCAAAGATCTAATGGTGTAGATTCTTTCTTACCCTTCTTACACTTTTAGTCTTTTTTACAGGATCCTCTACCTATATATATATATATATATATATATATATATATATATAAACTTGTTTTTCTCCAAAAATGATATATTTCATGTTTATTTGAGAAAATATATCTTTCACCCCAAAACTATTGTATTTCATGTTTGTTTAAGAAATATATATATTCCTCCCAAAAATATTACATCTTCTAATAATTCCATGAAAAATATATTTTTTTTTTATTCACCCAAAATAATATATTTTCCTCTTGTCAAGAATATGATGTAACTTTGTAATAATTGTAAAAATCATATTTTTGTTTCCTTGGTGTCCAAAATATTATTTACCAAAAATATACTTGTGAATAAGTTTTCCGGAATATTTTTGTGAGTTATATTCTTTTGTTCGGTTTCACCAATATTTTATGTATTCTTTGTATATCTATTCCTTGGAATTTTTTGGTAATATTTTGGATTATAATTTTTTTGGTATTTTGATGAGTTATATCACTTCAAGTCCTAAAATAATATAACTAATACACATAATATACAAATAATCACACACATGGTGACATCTAAATATATATTTTCCTAAATACATATTTAGTCATTTTTATTTATAAAAACCAACCTCCAATATTGATAATTTTTGAACAAAAATCTATGGCAAACTTTATGTGAAAACCATGGTTAAAATTTACTTACAAACACTTGTTTAAAAATATTTTTCTAAGTGTTTAAATTCTACAAAAATTTTGTCATAGTTTCCCCTTAAAAATGGAGGTTTCCATGCTTTTCAAAGCATATCATTTTCTTTTAAAACCATCATCAATCATCAACAACATAAACAAGACTTACCATATGCTTTAGATACGCAATTTACACTTTGACATGAACTTGAAATTTTGTAAAAAGTTGTATGTTAAGTTACTCTTAAAAACATAGTTTATAGTTTATGAAACTCATTCGTGAAAATTTTAGTTCTTCACAACTTGTATGGAGATTTTCTAAAAATATTTCTTCTTGTATTTTTCTTGTTAACAATATGTTTCTAGCTTTGATTTAACACTTAAAACATGTTTACTTCCTTTACACCATGATCATGTTAAATCTTGTAGTAAACTTTAGTTTCCTGAAAATATTATTCTTGAAATCTTTTATTTTCAAGACTTATAACTTGTAGAAATAATCATCATGCACTAAAACAAGTTTATTTTCAAGTTCATGATTTACATAAAGGATGATCATTACAAATTTCTCAAGATCTATCGTTACACTTGCTAGATCATGTGTTTAATCATCATCTAGCAAGGTTCTTATGATGATCAACATCATAAACACAAGAAATCAACATTCAAGTATACTACATACACTTAAAACAACTTGATCTTCATGTTTTAGAGCTTTATGTTCATGTTTATGCTTATGTTTCTTCATGATCTATATTTTTAGCAACTTATATCATCTTTTAACCAACATCATATGAAGTAAAATAAGATCACAAGAGTCTTACTACTAGCACAAGGCTAGGGATGATGTTCAAGAAGATGAAGATGACAAATGAGGTGGATAAAAGCACTAGAGAGGGGTCCTTCCAATTCCGTTGCTTGCAACCTTCTTAGATAGGTCCGAGACACCTTAGAATCTCCTTAGAATGTATGAGAATGGAATGAAAACAAAGATGTATAGAGATGGGGTGGTGGCCGTGAGCTAGCAAGGAGGAAGAGATGAAGTTTTGTTGTTGTGAAGTGAAGTATGAAGTGTTGTTATGATCTTGTGGTTTATAAAGAAATCTTCCAACAACGAATCACCTTTAGAAGATTATGTCCCTAATCCTTCCGACATGATCTTATAAAATAATTGAAAGAAATCTCAAGTGGGGCCCACTTCCTAACCGTCCACTAATGGGGGGGGGGGGGGTGAAGTATAATATTTCAATGGTTAGTTACTTGATTTAGTTGGAAAGTAATGGTGCTAGTTGATTTAGTTGGAAAGTAATGGTGCTAGTTATGTATTTTATGTATTTAATGTTTATGAGATGTAATATGATGTTCGGTGACCATAACTAGCTTCGTAACACTAAAACAATGCTTCTAGTGAAAATTTGGTGTTTCGGGTAGTGTCCGGTTGTTGGTTTCGTTACTGTTCGTTAAAGTGCTAAATTGTGCAGTTTAGTGGGTTTTATGTTACCTTTTATGACAGTTTCGATTCCCGACACTTAGGAAAGCATCCAGGACCATTAAATCATAATCATAATTCTGCATTATATTTAATTATTAAAAGCTGAATTTATTTATTTTCTGCAGAATTTTGCGGTTTTTATGTGTTTCTGGCACTTTCCGGTACCTATGTCATCTCTAGGAAGGCAGTTTTGCGATCCCTACTTTCCTACACACTGTACTAGTGTAACACTTGGTCCTGTGGCTTATTTTGTGTCTTAACCTCATGTCTGTCTATGTTCTGAACTCCCGTTAGTACCCCTAGTTTATCTGACAACTGTGCTAACTCTGCTCTGTGCATTGATAGATCTATATTGGGTTGCATGCAGTAATGATAAAAGTCTTGCAACATGAAATGCCATTGTATGTATATAACAGAAATCAGAAGTTTATTCGTCTTGTAAACTAGATCATGCACAGTCATTAAAACACAGATTACCATTTAATTATTGTACGGAATGCATTGAAAAGTGCCAATTGTCACATTTCAGATAGTGGATTTTAATATCCGAATCTGAATTTTCGGTCCGATATCCAAACAGGCATCCGAATTATAAAAAATAAGCATTTTTTTAAATATGTTTTTAGAATATACTTAGCATTTATATATTTATATTTATATATTATTAATTTGTAACACATACGTGCATTTAGTTGCTGTACATGTAGCTTAAATGGTGTTTTATGCTTTAGTTGTTTATATGGTTGATTTAAGTGATTGTACATTGATATGAAAGTTTCATGTGTCCACCCATTTAGTCACCTATACGTTTTCTTTTTTGCTATGTGTGATAACCAGGTACACCACGCAAAAACAGAATCCACATAAGGTTTGTCATCCTTTTCTTTCTCTCTCTAAAAGCTTTGACCTTCAAATCTGTCAATGATCTGTACACCAAAGCCACAACTCCAGTCCTAAATTGATCGCCCATGAAGAAAGATAGCCTTCTAGATTCATGACTGCGTTCGCGCTTGTTTTCATTCTTCTCAATCTCGAATTGTTGCTTTCTAAGTATGTGAATTTCACAGTTTTCTGCTGCTTTATTGCTTCGATTGTCTGGAATTCCTAGATTTAGCGCCGATCAATGATGGGAGAGAACCCCAACTCAGCTTGAAAGTCGGTGGTTTCCAGCGAAGAAAGCTCACATTTGGCCAAATCTGATCATTTTGACGAGTAGGTTACATCTGACGTTTCTGGGCTCCATTTCTTTTCAAGTGCAAGTTCGATTCCCAACGATTAATGTATTTATTTTGTGTTTTTGCTTAAGTCACAAAAGAGGATATTAGGCTTCTTCATATTTATCAGGGCTATATTTTATTGTAGTATTGTTGTTTTAATTGCTAATTCTTTGTTTTTTAGTTATGATATTTTGGAAGATACATATAGGCGGTGGGAGGTGTCTGTGGCCAGAGGTGGGGAAAAAAGACCAAAACACTGTAAGTCTATAAAAATCCAGTTTCTAAATGCTGATTCATTGATTTCCCTTTGTTGTTGTGAACCCTTGAACCCCACTTAGTGTGTTCGGTAAATTTCATCTACCATTTGCTTCGATCGGTTTGTTTCCAAACTATTTTCATCCTTAATTTTGGAGTGTTTATCCGTTTTGTTTGTTGCCCTTTGCTACTTTGTTTCTTTGTAGGGTGCAGTTTGTTGGACATTTTGTGAAAATAGCATTTTTCACAAATATAGGAAAATGATTTTTTCCTATTTTGGACTAGAAATAAATATAAGAAACTGAGGTTTCTTTATATATTTATTTGTGGGCTTGTGTTCTATGTTGGAAGAGCTTCGCAACGAAGTAAATCACGTCCAAAACGGAGCTAAGATGAATGAGATATCGATGCTCAAAGTTTGGTGTTTGAAACATTGAATGCTGAAATAATGGGAAAGTGGCACCTTGTCCCACATAGGAGGAGAGATGAAACTTAAATGGGTATTTAAGTGGGAACTCTCCATCCTTAATGTTTCATGGAAGCACACACTAAGTGTACTCGCGAAGGGTGCTCCTACGGAGCAGCACCCTAACTCGCACTCGCACGCAAGCGCGCAAGCGCACGCGTGGCGTGAGCGATGTGGCGCTTTGATGGCGCACTTTGCACTTCGCACGCACTTTGTATTTTTGACCGTGCGAGCGTGGTGAAGCACATGGGCGGGTAGACCTTGGAAGGTGACGTGGTAGCGGCGCGCGAGTACACTTGGCAGGTTGGCGCGCACTGGCGCATGGGGCACATCAGTGGCACGCGCGGGGGCACCAAAGTGAGCCAATACGGCGCAACTGTGTGGCATGCTCGTAGAGGTTAACTGGTGGCTGGCGCACGCGCGTGAAGACCGGTACAGACCTGCGCATGCGCGCATGAGTTGTGCAATCAGCTGGCGCACAGAAGTGAGCCAAAATGGCGCACGCACGCATTAGCGTACAAACCAGCGCGCGTGCATGAGCTTGAGCCAAAAGGGCGCACGCGCGCGCTGAAGCTTTCAGCATTTAATGACGGTGCAGTTACAGTTTAGCATTTGAAACTGACGAGTCAACGGTTTTGACTGACAATTAAATGACGAATTAACTTGCATTGAATACGTTTATTGCAATTTAATTCTCTCCTTTAATTCGTTTTGGCTGTTTCGAAACAGAGGCTGTATAAATACAACATTTTTTCCACTGCGGAAGGACACCAGCAACACAACAGCTTATGCATACAACTCTCTTCCTAATTTTCATCTTCTTCTTACTTGCTTCAAGGTAGACTTCGAGTTCCTGTGCCAGCTCCGGCAGTACACACTGCTTTGGCTGTTGTACCCTGGGAAACAAAACGAGTGCTCCTGGGAGACTCGGAATTTGTTTTAAGGGAATCGTGTTGAACACGTGCCTCAGTCATTCTGCTTCTTCTTCATTTCTTGTATTTATTTATTTCAGTTGTAAAAGTACTTTAATTTTTCCAGCTTTCTTTTTTTCTTTGTATTGTAATCATTGAATAAAATTTGTTTTATTTTATTTAATTACGCGAACGGTTCTTACACAGTTCTGGTTGGTGTATGCGATTTGTGATAGTGGTAAGTTTTAATTTGATTTTCTTGGATTTTGGGTTGTAATTTTTGGTTTGTAGGGTTATGACAGTGGTTTCGATTATAGATGTTTCAGTGACCGTTGTTAAGATCTCATGTGATAGTGTCATGAAGGTGGGTGTGCGTTGGAGGTGGTTGTTAACGGTGGTTGTCCCTCCGTTCAACTGTTGGCGATCAATCTCTCACCGGTAAACTTCACATACAAGTATGTGCTTTTTTATTTGTTAACAGTCTTAAAACTATTTAAAGTTTATTAATTTAGGTGTAAACAATTTAATATTTGATTTTAGGGTTCAAATAATTGTAAACTTTTGCTGCCTAAACCTTTACCAAATAGTATAAATTCCCATTTGTTGTTTGGTTTGACTCGCACCAGGAGTTGTGTTAGGGTATGCAGTCAAGGTGTTCGACGAAATGCGTCTGAGAAAGTTCGAGCTGTGCTGTCAGTAGACGCACAACAGTTGGATTATGTGGATGATTTGGGTACTGAAAAACTTTCAGTTTTTCAGAACTCCATTGATTCAAGAGAGTGGTGTCGTGAACATGTATGTGGAGTTTGAGGAGGCGATTCTGAACCCCGACGTTTCGTGTGATGCTGTGGAGGTCTTAGTCAGCTTATTCTATTCCAACCGGTGAGTCTCGAACATTTTAATCTCAGTTAGAACCACTCGATGATCTGAGTATGATTCTCCATGCAGTGATAACTGTATTGATCTTTTCTGTTGTAGCTCTTGCAATTAGTCATTATGTACAAAAGTATATATTAATTGTATGTGTTTTTATTATCTTTTATATATGTCAAACCAATATGAACCATGAACCATTGAAATCTCAAAGATCTTCTTATGCGCTCGTCGATGTTTAGCGCTTGTGTGTGGGTTAGGAAAAGGCCACCGCCACATGTTATGTTGTAAGGCGTGATGAAAGATAGCAGTTGCATTTGATTATTCAATTAGCAACACGTGTTACCTAGAAAACTATCTAGTAGTTTGATCAAGTTGCTTACCAATGCTAACATGTTCATGACCCTTTTCACTTCCTTAAAGGTGTACAACTCATATGCATCCTAGCAACTCGCTCAGTTTGCAAAATATATATAAACGTGTGGTGGCTTAATAAAAATAATTTGTATAAGACAAAGTCCAACTATTTATGAGTTAAAGCATGCATTGTTAAATGAAAAGTGCTATAATCCTCCAAATTATTAGTTCATTTGCATAACACACTTTTAGTGGAGATTGATTTATTTATGCACTTTTAAGTAATAGTAGATCAGGTTACAATTTAGATTTAACTCTTTTTTACATGTCACCACATTAGTAGTGTCTTCAATGAAGATTATTTGTGCAAGGTGTCGGTAAAAGCGAAGGCGTGAGTTCTGCAACTACCACATATGTCCAAGGTGTAGGTAAAATTACTTTCAGTTATGTTCATTAAAGTTTGTTTGATTATGTAGATTTTGCCACATTAATAGCGTCTTCAATGAAGACGATTTATGTGACAAATCATCTTATTTGAAGACGCTACTAATGTCGAAAAAAACCTCTTCGTTTTTATATATAAAGGCGTCGTCCTCTTTAACATTTATAAAGTTAATGTTATAAAATTTTGCATTCGTTTGATTATGTAGATTTTGCCACATTAATAGCGTCTTCAATGAAGACGATTTATGTGACAAATCATCTTCATTGAAGACGCTACAATTTCGAAAAAAGAAACCTCTTCGTTTTTATATATAAAGGTGTCGTCCTCTTTAACATTTATAAAGTTAATGTTATAAAATTTTGCATTCGCTTTTACAAATGGAGGAAAGCTTTAGGTACCTTATTTGGTTTACATGTAGTGATTATTTGGTTTTTGGGTACATAATTAACTAGGTGTTGTTGTCAATATGCTCCATGTTGACGGATCCAAACCCAAATGACCCATATTTGATAATTTTTGGAAAAGTATTTAAGATACCCGAAATTTCTGAAAATTTTGAAAATCACTATCCGAATCCGAACTTGAAAAATTCAAATATCCGATTTTCAGATATTTTCCTAGTACGGCGTTTCACTCGTACAATGACTTCATTTAAATTTTGGCAACACCTTTATGTTTTCCACAATTTTGTTATATTTACCCCTTCCATGTCTTGCCATTGATAGTGGTTGGTTATGTACATAAGATGTACAGGATGATTAAACCATTAACCATGAGGTATAATTCACTTTCCACTTGAGTCGAAACTATCACATCATCTTCTTATTAATGAAAAACAAAACAATCAAATCATTTAACCTTGTCGAAACTATCACATCATCGTCTTATTAATGAAAAAACAAAACAATCAAATCATTTAACCTCATTAATAAAATAATGATTTTCATTAAGCGTCCTTAATAACAATTTAATTGATAAATAACAAGTTACTAACTATAGACATGACTTCTTTTTAACTAAGAGCGGCTATGTTATTGAAGATGCAATGTGTTTGTGTGTCAAGAGGAGGTCGAACCTTAGCATGACGAGAACAACATGAACACTTCAATTTCCTCACTATAAATTACCAAATTTCTATCCTCCTCATATATTACCATTCATTTTTTTTGTTGGTTTTGATTGGTTAAGATCTATGTGTCAATTTCCTACAGGTCCACATCATTTTCGTATATTTTTTCTTTTAGAACCAACTAGTAAGATAAACTCTCTACATCATATAACCCAAAAGGAGGTCGAACCTTAGCATGACGAGAACAACATGAACACTCTAATTTCCTCACTGTAAATTACCAAATTTCTATCCTCCTCACATGTTACTACTCATTTTTTGTTGGTTTTGATTGGTTAAGATCTATGTGTCAATTTCCTACAGATCCACGTTACTTTTCGTATATTTTTTCTTTTAGAACCAACTAGTAAGATAAACTTTCTACATCATATAACCCAAAACCAAGTTCACAAAAGTCCATAATAGCTTGGATCTACGAAACCTGTATCATAGACAAACCGAACTCCGAAACTGGGAAAGCAACATATTTCATCAAAGATTATCCAGTAATTTAGTGTGCTACCTCTAAACTTTAATTAATTTAAATTAAACTCCTTGAACTGTCGTTATCCACACGCGTTTTGAATATGTTGGATCCCCACCGCAATGCGCTTATGTTAAGTGATTTTTAAATATTCAACTTAGTAATTACCTTTTATGATAATGTTTTAGATTTTAGTATAAATTTTGTGATTCAACATTCTTACGCCAACTTTATTTTAAGTTTAATGGTCCCGCCGCAACGTGCGGGTCCTATGTACTAGTTATAATTATAATGTATAGGATCAAACAGAGAAAATCGGTGAGTATGGAAAATTTTTCAAACCCTATAAATCAAAACAATATTAAAAACTTGACCTAACAAAATCTCAACCGGAGCATTAACAACTGATATGCATGACATATCATTCTATTTGGGTTAACAAGTAACAAGTACCTCAGTGATTTACTAAATATGTTATATGTTATTATTTGTAAAAGATTTATCACCATATTTTATATCTGTTCATTGTATTTATTATTTGTGGATTATATTCAAAAGTTTTTTTTTACGACGTAAGGGTGTCCAAAATTAAATATCTGAAATTTTTATATAGTTGATTTTAATATCCGAATTCGAATTTTTGGTCCGATATTCTTTCTATAAGTTTCAATACTGTAGTTAATATTTTCATTAAAAAATAATTTAGATATTCGAAATATTCGATTTTTTTTTTCAAAATATCCGACATATTCGAAAAACCTGAAATGTTTAATTAATATATACCATTTAATAAGTCTTGGAAAAACACTATCTAAAATCACTATACAAATCTGAATTCGAAAAATTCAAACATCCGATTTTCGGCTATTTCGGGGAATTCAGGTTCGGATTCGGATTTTTTTGCATACCCCTAGTACGGCGTTTCATTCGTACAATGACTTCAGTTTTATTTTGGTAACACTTTCTTGTTTACCACAACTTTTTTTCTATTTACTCCACCCTTATCTTGCCATTTAGTGGTTAGTTATGTACATAAGATGTACATGATGATCAAACCATGAGGTATAGTTCCACTTTTCACCCTAGTGAAAGCTATCATATCATTGTCATATCTTTATATACTAGGTTATTACCCGGGATTGCTTCACGGGCTCGGGAAACTTAGTTATATTAATTATTATTTGTTATTAATACGACCTAATTACATCAAGCATCTCATTGGATTCAACAACAATGTCTTCAAATCACCGGATTAGATCATGAACCCATATTAGAGGTCAAACAAAAGAATAACAGGACCACATGAATAACATCATTTCTACTTTTACTTCAATGCACTTACATGATCGGGTGATTTGGGATTTTGTAAAAATGTTTCTTCTTGTACTTCTTTACAAAATTACATAGAATTTAAGAAAACGAAACAACGAATTAAACAGATGTTGAGTTATTCAAAGTTCTGTTGAATACTAAATGAGATGTTGACCAAAATTCAAACAGATGTTGACCAAAAGTCAATCAGATGTTGACCAATAGTCAAACAGATGTTGACCTTAAACAGATGTTTGGTTTAAGGCCAAACATCTGTTTATGGCCAAACATCTGTTTAAGGTCAAACATCTGTTTAAGGTCAAACATCTGTTTAAGTCCAAATATCTGATATAGAAGGCCAAACATCTGTTTAAGGCAAAACATCTGTTTAAGGTCAAACATCTGTTTATGGCCAAAAATCTGTTTAAGGTCAAACATCTGTTTAAGTCCAAATATCTGATATAGAAGGCCAAACATCTGTTTAAGGCAAAATATATGTTTAAGGTCAAACATCTGTATATGGCCAAACATCTGTTTAAGATCAAATATCTGTTAAAGTCCAAACATCTGATATAGAAGGCCAAACATCTGTTTAAGGCAAATATCTGTTTAAGCCTGAACAGATGTTTAACTTTATCAGATCTACTGTCTTCTGACACTGTTTTCCCCTTCAAAACACTGTTCAACCTAACATGGGTTTCCATCAACTGTTGACCAAAAGGCAAACAGATGTTCAAACCACTGTTTGTTATTGTACTTCTTTACAAAATTACATAGAATTCAAGAAAACGAAACAATGACTTAAAGAACTATAATTTAACACTAAATCTAATCGGGCAAAGCAATCTATTATCTGGCTATTCCCTGGTTTTTACAACATGAAACACAACATCATCATGCCAAATACAGTCATATATATCCATCCATTATTCTAAATTCATAAACCCATAAATGCAGAAGAATGTCACATTTGCGTTTAATAAACCAAGTTTCTACTAATTGCAATTACTATTAGCAAAAAGAAGCATGATATCATGTATATATAAAAATGTGATTCTAGTTTTCTTTTGATAATTTCATTCTATCACTAATTAACCCCATCAATAATAAAAATGTGAGCAATGGCTGTTTTTTAGGGAAACCTCTGATGGTCAATATCAGTGGATGTCAACAATAAAAATGTGAGCAGTGGCTGTTTTTTAACTATCAGTGGATAGCCAACAGTGATTGAAATACTGATGTTTGGACAGTCAATGGTCAACATGAAGAATGAAGAAACAGAGGTTGTCTTTCAACAGTGGATAACTTTTAACAATCAGATGTTTGAACCAACACAATGGTTGTAACATACTTTTAAGGATTAATAAAAACTATCATTTTTAACTATTTTGAAGAGTGTTAAAATATGAGAAGACAGTGGATCTGGTTAAACATCTGTTTAGACTTAAACAGATGTTGGGGCTTAAACAGATGTTTGGCCTTATATACCAGTTGTCTGGACTTAAACATAAGTTTGACCTTAAACAGATGTTTGGCCATAAACAGATGTTTGGCCTTAAACAAATGTTTGACCTTAAACAAATGTTTGCCCATAAACATCTGTTTGCAAAAAAAAGACCAATTTCAAGAATACTATACCCAAACAATCAAAATGAGGAGCTTAATAATCATCCAAGTGTACTTCATTTTTATTTATTAGTATAAAGATCAAACAACTGTTCAATTTATAGTACAGATCAAACCACTAAGGTGATGTGATAAATACTGTTACATATAAACACTGTTGTGATAAACACTGTTACATATAAACACTGATGTCATAAATACTGTTACATATAAACACTGAGGTGATGACATCTAACAACCTAACAGACTATAAAACACTGATGTGATAAATACTATTACATATAAACATAAATACTGTTAACATAAACAAAGGTAGAATAACTGCTGTTGATGGTGAACCACTGTTGTTGTTGGGCAGTGGTTCACCTTTGGTTGATCAGGCCTTTGGTTCATCAATGCTTGTCTTCAACAGGGCTTTGGTCTTCATGAGTGCTTTGGTCTTCAACAGTGGATGATCTTCATCAGTCTTTGTGTACAACAATCTTTATATCCAACAGTTATTAGGCAGATCAGTGCTTTGCCTTATTAACTTGTTATAACCACTGTCATTGGAGGAAACTTAGATGGACAGTGCTTATTGTGGATCAACGTGCAGCTTCAACAGCCAGATCAACATCATCTTTATTTCCTTCAGCAATATCCGCTATCTTTTCTTTGGTTCTTGGATCAAACGTCTCGAACGTTTTCCCTTTTCATCAAAACAAAACCAATATATATATATATATAGAGTGGGGATCCTACGGAAAGTGTGTTTTTCCTAGAAAGTCTAGGAAGCGATCTGGGCCATCCAATGGGTGTGTTTAATGGTTGAGATCATCTTGGCGGCATTTTGGTAATATGTGTTTCTTAAAAATAAGATTATTTAATTAATCAGGGGTAGATATGTCATTTAGCTTGTTTTAAATATGGAAATAATTGTCATTCCATAACCACCCCACATTTCTTGCGATCTCTCTCTCTCTCTCTCTCTCTCTCG
The DNA here is from genome assembly GCA_030545235.1 of Helianthus tuberosus. Classification (NCBI taxonomy): domain Eukaryota; kingdom Viridiplantae; phylum Streptophyta; class Magnoliopsida; order Asterales; family Asteraceae; genus Helianthus; species Helianthus tuberosus. The sequence goes on along the minus strand of JARYGA010054802.1, from coordinate 8,376 downwards.
CTTTCTCTCTCTCTCTCTCTTCCTTCTATTCTTCATGAAGAAACACATCAAGAAAACACATCAGTATTAATCTGCTTGCTAATCTGCTTGCTGTTAAAACACAGCGTCAAGAAATCCTCCAGCATTACCAGCATGGATGGTAAAACACAGCGTATGAATCTGCTTGCTGTTAAAACACAAATGTATGAATCTGAATGCTAAAACACAACTATATGAATCTGCTTGCTGTTAAAACACAACTGTATTAATCTGAATGCTAAAACACCACTGTATGAATCTGCTTGCTGTTAAAACACAACTGTATGAATCTGCTTGCTGTTAAAACACAACTATATGAATATGCTTGCTGTTAAAACACAACTGTATGAATCTGAATGCTAAAACACAACTGTATGAATTTGCTTGGTGTTAAAACACAACTGTATGAATCTGCTTGCTGTTAAAACACAACTGTATGAATCTGAATAATAAAACACAGCTGTATGAATCTGCTTGCTGTTAAAACACATCACCAAAAACAAACTGCTAAAACACCGTACCAAGAACATGCTGATAGATTCCAGATGCCATGATTTTTCTTTTCGTATAAAAATATGAACGGCGATGAATCTTGTGAGCAAGAAAATGAAGGAATGATTAATATTAAGTGAGATCAGAAATCGAAAACAAAAAATTCTGAAATTTATGGAGCAAATCGGTTTCATTAGGGATAGTTAGTTATTGAAGATAATTTCCTAAAATAAAAATAGATTGTGAAAGTACATAATTGCCCTTCTAGTTAAAATCCTTCAATGCCACATGTCGCATTCTGATTGCTTCCTAGATAATTTCACCCTGCGAGCCTCAGGGCATTCACACATCTCGAAGATAGATTCGAGTTTCTCGAACCAGTGGAGGAGACCTACAGCTCCTTCGGTACCACTAAAGGTACTAGGTCGACAGTCCATAAAGGTCTTGAAAGTGCACACATGAGGCTGTGCAGGTTGACCTGTCGTGAGAGTTAGAAAGGACAAAGTTTAATACAAAGGTTGGTTCGCGAGAGTGGGACCTAGAGATCCTAGAGTGAGTTGAAATGGCAGGGTATATGTCACGACCCCCGACCCACCCTGGACGGAATCGGGAGTCGGGAACAGTTCAGCGGTACCGGTGATTATTTTGAAAAATTGCAGCGGAAATTTTTTTATCAGGACCGTGAGTTAGGAAAAATATCAGAGTTTGGAAAACACCGGATTTTATTTAATAAATAAATAAATGGGATAAACCTATGTTTTATAATGGTAGCTTTAATAAAGATAAATTTTATTACATAAAACAATATTTCTTATTTTGATTTAATTAATAAATAAGCCACTTCTTGATGCCTTTCAGTGCCATATCCATCTCTTACTCCAATCTACTGTAATTACCTGAAATGCGTTTTAAAAATGTTTTGTCAGCGGGAAATACTGAGTGAATCATTCTATTTATTAAAACATCCTGTTTGTTATAATGTACAGTATTAAGAGCGATTACAATTGCCTCATCTTTTAAATTAACTGATCCAGTTGTCACTTTACCGGACTGTGACTGTGGACATATCACTTGTAGGGTCCTTTCACCCCAAGTGATAAATAATTAGTAGCTATGTGCACATTCCCCCACATACTGGCAGTAATTTCAGATAACAAAGACTTAATCCCTGTAACTATAACTTTGAAATAAACTTGCTTTTGTAAATAGATTTGATAAAAAGAGAATGACTCACATTATAAGCATGCAGATTCATACGGCCAAAGTTATAGATAAGCCTCGATATATTGCAGATTTATACAGGCAAAGTTTAGTCTACATATAAGCTTTTGCAGATTCCTACAGGCAGAGCTTAGCCTATTAATTAACCTTGTAACCTAGTGCACACGAACTAGGTAGATAACTTAATACAGCATTTACGATAACTCACGAGATAAAACCCTCACAACGAATGACAAAGTGCAATACTTAAACATCCATCGGATTCACAATGAATGACAGAGTATAGTCCGAGTTCGAACAACACTCAAACATTCAAGTCGAAATCACGATTAATGACAAAGCATAAACTCAATTTGAGCGGCACTTAAACATCCATTGGATAGTTTAATCGATCGGACATTGAATCGTAGCAGTGATCGAGTTAATACCCTGTATCGTAGCAGCATCCCCCTACTAATTAGTGTTTCTGAGATTGTTTCGACTATAACTCAACGTACAAAGTGAATTTGGGCGTCGAATGAACAACAGAATGTGATTGCCAATGCCTGCTATTTATACAAGAATTTTGGAATTGTTACGGACCGTAACAATTAATCCTTACGGTCCGTAAGGGACACGAATTACTTATAGGCTTGCCACGCGTGGGACTAGGCCTGATGAGTCGACGAAACGATTAAATTCGATTTCTATAATAAGTTATAAGGATAATCGTTGAGTAGGGAATGCCCCCCCTGAGTTTTAGGGGCCTTGATCCTGATTCTGATTGTTCTGATATTTTTAGGTTTTGTGTAGAATCACTTGGGTGTCTTAATTAGGGTTTCCTTTTAGATAAAATAATAAAATAAATAGGACTTTTAATGAGGGTCGTTACATTCTCCCCACCTTAATAAAAATCTCGTCCTCGAGATTTACTGGAATAAGTAGGAATACTTTTTCTTCATCTTAGATTCCAGCTCCCAAGTGCATTTGGATTATTATATTTCTTTTGGAATTATGTCACCTTTTAGTTAATAAAAATAATATTAGGGTAGATGACCCAGAATTGAAATATTAAATTTTGTGAATATGAATTATACAATAAGTAGGATTCAATGGTTTAACTGAATTAGTTCAAGAAATCGATGACAACCGAATAAAATGAAATGATATAATTTCCAAGATGACTAGGTTCAAGCCAAAAGATATATGATCAATAGATATTTTAAAATGAATGTGAAGGACTTTTAGAATCAATAAAATTCTTTGTCAAAAGAAAGCTTACTTTGATTGGCAACTGAGGAAGACTTAGAATTGACAGGTTCAAAATGAAATAAAAGCATGAAAAATGATTTGTCAAATATCGAATTATGATATGAGAAAATCAATGTGCTGAGATGAGTGAATTGCAAAGATACACCAAAAGACAATAGAGTTAGTGTATCATTGTTTAGAGTTCCAAATTGTTTTTAATTGTGAAACAATGTAATATTACATTGTTAGTGACTATATTTTTTTTTTCATACTATGTCCTAGAGATTGAAATAAAATAAGAACAAGTTGTTTTGGCATTTATATTATATTTATAAAGCAAATGTAATATATATTATTTGTATCCCTGTCTGAACCGTATTTTATATATCAAATATAAATACTATGTAATAAATATTATTTGTTACACATTTTTACTTATATGTAAATGGTTACTGCTTTTAAGTATTTTACTATACTATGTAAAATAACTTATTTTTACTATGTAATATATATTACAAAATTCCGTAATGAAGTTATTATATTTACAAAATATTTTAGTATATTTTGTAAAAGAAATCACTATTATTTATAATGTTTTTATTTATCCCTTTTATTTTATGAAAATATGTCTTCTCCAAAGTATGTATATTTTCATATATAATTAAAATTTACTAAATAAGTATGATGACTTAATTTATATATATATTAACTAGTCATTATCATGGTTGGATATTGGTTAGTGCTGCCTTGTTTAAGCATAGGTGATCAGTCCATGCCTAACTAAGGCTAGGCTTATCCAATATCTACCTTTGATAATAACCCTAGTATTTAAAAATAATCTTAATACTACTACTATTAATATATTATTATTAATAATAAAATTATCAATAATAAATAACTAAACAATAACTTTAAATAAAAATATACCTCAAATATAATTTCTTCACCGCAATGGTTTAAAATATAGTAATACTATATTTGTAAATCAGGTAATTCCTTATATAATCAATTAAATTTATATATACTGTTTTTCGATCAATGATGATAGAGCAATAAATATTATGAAAGGCTCGATTGATAATTGTAATAATTATTAAGAGATATACCGAAATATAAATTTGGGTATCATTATCTGAGCACATGATTGTTTTAAGATTACTTGTATAGAATAATTCAACAAAGTGGATTTAATATAAATAATTAAATAATTAAATCCGAGATTAGCGCAATCTTCAGATTTTGTGAAAATATTACCACAAAGTGATTGTGATCACAGAAATGATTTAGTGAAGTCGAGGTTCACACAAACATGTTATAATTCAAGAGAATTGAAATGCTTGTTAGGATTATTCTGAATATGATGGTTTTAATTCATCACATGGAACCTTGAATTGAATATGTAGTACGAGCAAGTTCAAACAATTGAACTCGGTTTAAACAAAACGAGTTTAAATAAGAAAATTCAGACATGGTCATAACAGAAACCATGGATGCCAAAGAAAATTGAGTTTTTCAAAATTTATTGACTCATTATTAAGAGTTATCGTTTAGTAATAATGCGGTTCACCGTGCCAAAATCAAGTTTATCTAAAGGATATTTGAGTTTGGATAAAACGACAAATAGAATGAAGTCCTCCAGTGGAATTCAGAAATTAAACGAACCACATGCACAACAAATGGTGCATGTGAGGATTTACCAAGAAATGAAATGAATTAATATTCGCTACTATGAAAAAAAATCCTCCTGGTATGATGACCATTAGGGGAAGTAGAAACACGAAAGTTAATTTATTATATGCAAAAGTCAAAATTTCAATAAAAGAAGTATAGGAACTTCTATCCGGAATTTCGTGTGATAACTGTTGTTAAGTGACATTACCAGGGAATGTCGAAAAAATAAAATAGGGAATTTGCAAAAGTATATGACTCCTTTTGCATTGATAATAATTATGACTCTGATTAGACTGTGCACGGATGTTTATGAAATCCTGTTCTAGCGTACCTTAGAGATATTCATTTTGTAGGATCATGTGGCAAAGTGCCTCTTTTTGATTAGTAGTTCTTCTTACTGACGGAATTTTAACATTGGTGTCATCGTGCCCAATTTATATTTTCAAAAGGTCTTGCCTCGAAAGTTGTGTGTAATATACTTCAACTTCTGTGGATTTATAATTTAAATTTTCATGTGTTTTCTTGTACCTTATCACAACTTTACATGCTTTTTACTTGCGTTAATAGTTTATGGTAACGTGTTAGAAATTCTTTGCACTTTCGATAGTATTCCAACTTAATGGATTTCCTTTGTTTATTTTATTACATGAGCTATGATACAGATGATTAAACGAAATAATGTTTGATATCGGAAAAGAGATTCCTGAATAAGAATTCTAGACACAGATACTGGTGCTTTATTCTTAATTGACTTTTGGAATTCCTTATAGATATACATATCTATATAATCATATATTTCACATGCTGAAATAAATATACCATCTATCAGGTCAATGTTTTTAATAAATTCATATTTCCAAAAATCAGTCAGATATCAGATCATGATACTATTTAGGGAAATCTTGTCACTTGCTGACATATTATATACCTTCTTACCCGGTTCTCGCCGGAGAGGTAACTTCAGTATATCCGGACAAACTGGAAAGTCTGCTACATCATACCCAGTCTTTGCCGGAGAAAATTTTCTATTTCCCATAAATAGTATCTTTTCAAAAAGTGCCTATCTTACTAGGGCTTTTATTCAGAATTAAGGAAATTTGTATTTCCATAACATATTTTATTATTATATTAATCACTAGACGATTCCTGTGACAGTGTCAATTTACTATTGATTATTCTTTCAACTAGTGACTCAAGTCATATTACTGTTGATCATTCTCTTAACGAGTGATTCTATTCATAACACTGTTGATCATTCTTTCAACTAGTGATTTTATTCATAACACTGTTGATCATTCTTTCAACTAGTGATTTTATTCATAACACTGTTGATCATTCTTTCAACTAGTGATTTTATTCATAACACTGTTGATCATTCTTTCAACTAGTGATTTTATTCATAACACTGTTGATCATTCTTTCAACTAGTGATTTTATTCATAACACTGTTGATCATTCTTTCAACTAGTGCTTTCAGTCATGTCACTGTTGATCATTCTCTCAACTAGTGATTCTGGACTTAGTTGTCTTGTGATATTTACTTTATCAAATATATTACTTATGGCACACCAAAATCCATCATATTTATTTACACAAGTACTTAGCTTATCGTGAAGCTAATACTAAGGCATCTTTTCTTAAGTTCAAGTCTAATTGTTATCACGTGTGCTACCAGTTAACAGCAATCTCCTAACTCTTTTATTTAAGTTTAAGTATTGTTATCACAACACTTATAGGCTTAAAGCAGTGGCTCTTTGAGTTGGCTCTGATACCACCTTCTGTCACGACCCCCGACCCACCCTGGACGGAATCGGGAGTCGCGAACAGTTCAGCGGTACCGGTGATTATTTTGAAAACATTGCAGCGGAAATTTTTTTATCAGGACCGTGAGTTAGGAAAAATATCAGAGTTTAGAAAACACCGGATTTTATTTAATAAATAAATAAATGGGATAAACCTATGTTTTATAATGGTAGCTTTAATAAAGACAAATTTTATTACATAAAACAATATTTCTTATTTTGATTTAATTAATAAATAAGCCACTTCTTGATGCCTTTCAGTGCCGTATCCATCTCTTACTCCAATCTACTGTAATTACCTGAAATGCGTTTTAAAAATGTTTTGTCAGCGGGAAATACTGAGTGAATCATTCTATTTATTAAAACATCCTGTTTGTTATAATGTACAGTATTAAGAGCGATTACAATTGCCTCATCTTTTAAATTAACTGATCCAGTTGTCACTTTACCGGACTGTGACTGTGGACATATCACTTGTAGGGTCCTTTCACCCCAAGTGATAAATAATTAGTAGCTATGTGCACATTCCCCCACAACTGGAAGTAATTTCAGATAACAAAGACTTAATCCCTGTAACTATAACTTTGAAATAAACTTGCTTTTGTAAATAGATTTGATAAAAAGAGAATGACTCACATTATAAGCATGCAGATTCATACGGCCAAAGTTATAGATAAGCCTCGATATATTGCAGATTTATACAGGCAAAGTTTAGTCTACATATAAGCTTTTGCAGATTCCTACAGGCAGAGCTTAGCCTATTAGTTAACCTTGTAACCTAGTGCACACGAACTAGGTAGATAACTTAATACATCATTTACGATAACTCACGAGATAAAACCCTCACAACGAATGACAAAGTGCAATACTTAAACATCCATCGGATTCACAACGAATGACAGAGTATAGTCCGAGTTCGAACAGCACTCAAACATTCAAGTCGAAATCACGATTAATGACAAAGCATAAACTCAATTTGAGCGGCACTTAAACATCCATTGGATAGTTTAATCGATCGGACATTGAATCGTAGCAGTGATTGAGTTAATACCCTGTATCGTAGCAGCATCCCCCTACTAATTAGTGTTTCAGAGATTATTTCGACTATAACTCAACGTACAAAGTGAATTTGGGCGTCGAATGAACAACAGAATGTGATTGCCAATGCCTGCTATTTATACAAGAATTTTGGAATTGTTACGGACCGTAACAATTAATCCTTACGGTCCGTAAGGGACACGAATTACTTATAGGCTTGCCACGCGTGGGACTAGGCCTGATGAGTCGACGAAACGATTAAATTCGATTTCTATAATAAGTTATAAGGATAATCGTTGAGTAGGGAATGCCCCCCCTGAGTTTTAGGGGCCCTGATCCTGATTCTGATTGTTCTGATATTTTTAGGTTTTGTATAGAATCACTTGGGTGTCTTAATTAGGGTTTCCTTTTAGATAAAATAATAAAATAAATAGGACTTTTAATGAGGGTCGTTACAGTATACCTCCTGCCTGAGCGGCTGCAAGTACCGCAGCAACTTGCTGAATGATCAAAGCCATCAGCTGGGCTTGAGTTAAGTTCAGGCGTCCACTCATGATCTTCATATCGAAGAAAACACAAGTTAGGAAAGTGTCGCGCATGTGTGTAAACGTGAAATGACAGAAGAGAGTAAGCACATAGGGTTCAAGCAACAGTTGTTATACTAACTAAGCATACCATGAGCAATGTACTATGTAACTAGCAAGTAGGCAATATAAACATAAATCATATCACCTATGGTGTTGAGCCTTGCACGTGGAGCGAAGCGTCGTTGTGGATCGTTGAGCACTGTACAGGTTATAGTCTGGTTTTACCAAAAAGCTTTTCCCCTTTTTAAAACCAAGTTCACTATAACCAATGGCTCCGATACCAATCTGTCACACCCCCAAAATCCACACGCGGAGTA
>JARYGA010054801.1:0-37184 GCA_030545235.1 Helianthus tuberosus | reverse complement strand
TATAATATCCCCCTAAATAACGAAGTTCTGCTCCGTTGTAAGTATCATAACCCCGGTTACATATTAGATACGCTGCCCGATTGATCCAGGGTTCCGTAACGGCTGTCGTGGTTCTGCCCGATGTAGTCGTTGGAATGCCGTCTCGGGGAGGGTATCGTTAATATAAATAATGGGTTATTATACTAACACGTGTGCATTTGTGTAAATTATAGATAATCACCAGGAAACCCTAAAGGATAACCTAAGACAGCAATGTGAGTTCATCCTCTTTTTGTAAACCTTTTTGTGAATTGTTTTACAAAACTTTAAATATTTTACAATATGATGAAGCAGTGATTGAGTCTTTATAATTCTTTAATTACTGGCGGTATGTTGGGGTTTTGTATACAAAATGTGGAAGACGTTACCATTGGACAAAGAGTTAGCCAATAAGTAATATGACCCACCAGTCAGGATTGACAGTACTGAATGAATAATTGTGTAGATATAAACATTGTGATCGCTCTCAATACTGTGTTAATTGATAAAACTCTTCTTGATTAAACTGGGATTCACTCACCAGTATTTCCCACTGACAAATGTTTTTAAAACATGTTTCAGGTAACAAAATGTAAGAGCCAACTAGAAGCCAGCTGAACAGCACTGAAGGCTTGAAAAAGTGGCTATAAAAGTTACCTAAATAAAAGAAGATGTTTTATTCAATAAAATGGAAATTTTCTTTATAAACTTGGGTTTTATCCCAATATGTTTGAGATTATAAAAGTGTGGTATTTACTCTGATAAAATATTTCCTAACTACGGTCCTGATGAAATTTTCGCTGCCAAAATGATAAACACCGATACCATCTAACTGGTTCGCGGCCGCCCGTTCCCGAGACAGATAAGGGGTCGGGGGTTGCGACAAAATTAATCACTCATCCATGTTGTAACAACTTTGATTCCACCACATCCTTTGAACTAGAAGAAAATGAAGTTTAGATGGGTCATGTCTTTCTTTATTCATATTTTCTCTTCATGTTCACCACCAAGAACCTTAAGTGTTACATCATCATTCCATTCTTTCTCAATAGAATATCCATACAACAACAAAACTAAACAAATTTTAGCTTTATAAAAAAAACGAAACTGGAAATTTGGGGATATTTGTATTCAAACAATTGTGATTTATATGTCTATAATTCTAAATATTATTATTAAACTTCACATGGGTTCTAATCCATCTTCAACAAACTTCGACGCCTTCAACAACCTCCATCGATGCGTCTCACATAAATCTCCCGCACCTGCACCACCACCGCCTTCTAAGTTCTTGTTCTTGGATTCTCTCTTCGATTTCACCAAGAACACAGCGGTTGAAGCTTATTTGAGATTTAGGGTTTGGTTTGGTTTGTTTTGCACCCCGCTGGCGGTATGCGCATATAATGTATATATGTGTGGGCGCTGGGAGGGCAAAAGTGAAAGTGCATTAATTTTAACGTTATTTTACTAATTTCATGAAAATAACGTTAAAAGAGGGGGATCGTTAATCATGCATCATGTGGTGACGTTGATAGCCGAAAGACAAGGGAGTACATGCACTAATCGGCCTTTGTCTTAATTGTTGAGTGTTATGTGTCTTATGTCCAAGGCTTGATGCAAAACTACTATCAAGCCGAGGGTCTTACTGGAAGCAGCCTCTCTATTCCTAACAGGTAGATGTAACGTTGTCTACATCTTACCCTCCTCAGACTCTACCTTAGCTTTGCTATTGGTGGGATTTACTATGATGATGATGATTTGGCTTGTTTTGTTTTGTTTTGTTTTGTACAGAGAAATAGAAAAGCAGGTGGGTTTGATTGAATTATAAATAGTTATAATATAATAATATTAATAATATGAATAGTTGAAAAGAAAATGGTACCCTTCGAATTAGATGTTAAAAGACACATTTACCCCGGTCAATTAGTAGTTGACTAACAACAAATGCTCTCATGGACTTGATTCCAATTAACAACCACTCAGACTGGAATAGCTGGTTCTTTTTTCAAATAGGGACTGTATGTGAGAACGGGTGTAAACCATTGGGACGAAAATTGTACTTTACTCGTTTATTTAATTATTTAAATAGAGTTTGAGTTGACTTAGGATTAGTTTATGTTTAGTATAAATACAGGGTTATATATTCAGTTTTATTTGTCAAGTTGAGTTTAATAATACAAAGAGTTAATTACATAGATGGACCATGTGGTTTATAGCTAGTTTCACATTTGGGTACTAACTTTTGTTTTAACAGGTTTAGGTTTTATGGTTTCAATTTTGTAACACCTTTGGGTACTAACACCAAAAATATCAATATAATGACTAAAATACCCTTCCATTCTTTTTAATTTTATCAATGTAACACCTTTGGGTACTAACACCTAATTTTATTTAGGTTTAAATCAATTTTACAAAATCTATTTTTTTATTTTCATCTTTTTATTATATCTCTTAATTAACATAAAATCTATTTATTTTTTTATTTTTTATTTATAAATATAAATTAAAAAAGTCAGAAAATGTCCGCTCCATTTTTTATTTATTAATAATATTACTAAATAATACTAGATAAATATCTGACTAATAATATGAATATATAAAAACTCTAAAAAATATAAACTAAATAATGAAACAAATGATATAATAAGTATTTATTAAAATCCACAGCAATCTTGAAAACACATGAATATAGTATCTGAAAATTAGTTAAATTAATATATCAAGATATGTAGCATAATCGAGAAAAACTATTTAAAAATAACTAAAACTAATTTAATATATTTTGTAGTAAAATCGTAAAAATGTATAATCTAATCTGATTTGTTTGTTACGATCAATTACTTGGCACATTTTGAGACAGTGTGATTAAACCATGACGTCTCTATTTTATTTGTGTATCTATGTGCTTAGGAAACACTTTAGTGCCGATGACATACAGTCTTTTATTATTATTATTATTGTTATTGGTTTTATATTATTTAATTCCATATATTTAAAATTAAAAAAATTAAAACTAAGTTTTATACATTAAACACGTGTAATATACGGAGTTTTAACCTAATATTTTAATAATAATTTATTTGCACATTACCAACTATTATTATACCTATTGAATTTTTAATTATTTAAGATTTTGAGCAACTTCTATCGTGCTAAACTATTTATCATTTCTTAAAAAAATTATATATAAATATTTACTTATAAAAAATAAAAAATAAACAGATTTTATGTTAATTAAGAGAAATAATAAAAAGATGAAAATAAAAAATATAGATTTTGTAAAATTGATTTAAACTTAAATAAAATTAGGTGTTAATACCCAAAGGTGTTACATTGATAAAATAAAAAAAATAGAAGGGTATTTTAGTCATTATATTGATAATTTTGGTGTTAGTACTCAAATGTGTTACAAAATTGAAACCATAGAACCTAAATCTGTTAAAAAAAGTTAGTATTCAAAGGTGAAACTGTCTATAAACCACAGAGTCCATCTGTGTAATTAACTCTAATACAAATAGTATGAGATGTGTTAGTCTTCAAATCTTTATGTTTGGTTTCTTATGTTCATGGTTGGAGGCTTGGGCCAACAGACTAGGACAAGCTAGGTGTTGGGCCAAAAGTGTAAAGTTTTAGTTTTCCCCATGGTTTTAAAATGTTATATTAATAATTAGTCTAGATGAGTATGATTACCAAAACTATATAATAATAATAATATCACCTCTTAAATAAACTGATTTAGAAGGTTGTATGCATTGAAAGCACACTGTGGGTGACTTTCTATCTATTTGACTATTTATGTCATTCTTTTGAACCAATAGCTATAGAAAATGACCCCTTCGTATTATGAGGCATGGAATAATTTTCTCATATCTTGTTGATATTGGGTTAATGGCAGATTTCTCAACAAAGTTTTTGTTTCCCTTTACAGGTCGAATGAAGATGGAACTATTTGTAGTGCTGATGAGGTGGAAGAAGCGAAGGCGGTTCTTAGACTAATTCCAATATGGGTAAGTTGTTTAGGGTATGGGATTGTATCTGCTCAAACTTCCACATTGTTCACCAAACAAGGAGCAACCATGGACCGGTACATCGGGTCAACATTTGAGATGCCACCCGCCACACTACAATCTTCCATCGGCCTCTTTGTTATCATCCTCATTCCCATCTACGACAAGATATTAGTCCCTCTTACCCAAGCAATTACAAATATACCATCTGGCATAACAGTGCTTCAAAGAATTGGAACCGGCATTTTCATATCTATCGTTTCAATGGTGGTTGCAGCCATCGTTGAAACAAAAAGACTCAACATTGCTCATGAGTATGGATTACTAAATGATCCAAATGCAGTCATCCCAATGAAGATATGGTGGTTATTACCTCAATGTCTATTGATTGGAGCTAGTGATGTGTTTATAATTGTAGGTATGCAAGAATTCTTTTATGACCAAATGCCGAGTGATCTGAAAAGTATAGGCTTAGCACTTTACCTCAGTATATTGGGAATTGGTAGCTTTTTGAGCAGCTTTATAATCTCAATCATTGGAAAAACGACAGGCGGAAACGATCAAGATGGTTGGTTATCTGATAACTTGAATCAAGGGCATGCTGATTATTTTTACTACCTTGTTGCTGGAATTAGTGCAGGGGCATTTTTGATGTTTATATATGCTGCAAAATCTTATGTATATAAAGGAGAAAGAGGAATGTGATGTTGCTGAGTTATGGTGAAATTAGTGAAGATTTGTTGTGAATTGATGTTCATAGATATAGCATGATGTAATTGTTGGAAAGGCTGCTTAAATTAGGGGATGTATTTGCCTTTACTAACTACTACCCTTTTACTAATAAATGTGGATTTTAATCCACTCTCTTTGGGATTTCTAGTATAAACTTGTATGACTACCTAATTTATCTTGATTTACTAACATGTTACCAACTTATTAGGGGAGTGGAGGTGGTCACCACTCATCACTCACTCATCACTCACAACATCCAATCAAGTTCCGCCATGTCATCAACCATTATTCTATCACTCACAAGCTTTTTTTAGTGGCGGTGGTCATCACGAGTGATAGAATTCCATCACTCACAACTTTTTTTAATTTTTTTTAAATTAGAAATTAACAATAAAACACTAAAATTATAAATTTCATTAAAATTAAAACATACTAGTTCAATTAAACATACTAGAAATATTTTAGACTACAATTTAAAAAAAAAAAATAAAGAAACTTTACTCCTTATATGTGCAAATACAATCTTAAAAATCTGCATTTCGTATGAATAAGTTAAAATTGTTATTTTAAATGATCATATATTTATATAACTGTAAACAAACAAATAAATTTATTCAAAAATAAACATCAGGGAAACGAAAATTGATGCACCACATATTTTGTCTTTAATAAACGTGTTTCAACAAGAAGGGGAGAAGAAATCAAGGAAACAGATCTTGGGCCGAAATTCAAACAACTTCAACGCGTAAAAAAGTTCACGGCAATAATTCTCCACGCGTGGAAAATGATGGTGGCGGCGGTGTTTGGTATGCCATCACTCATGAAAAAGCCCCATCACGTGCCCACCCCCACTCCCCTAAGTATAGCATTGTCTTCCTACTATCTATACACTACAATTACCATATGGCTTGTAGCCTAGCAGGATGATGTGTCATTATGACAAAAACCAGATCAAAAGTATAATTCAATTATACTTGAAAAGGTTCGACTCCTATGATCCCAAAAGAAATGATGTTCCTGACTACCAACCTTGACGCCCATTAAAAAAAAAATGAATGAACCAAATGTCTAGCAAGCGAAAACTAGAATAACAACAATAAGCAATATGAGAAAGCAATACTCTAACATCGTCTATGATAATAGGTGTAGCCGTCTCCATACGCCAATGAAATAATGTAATAACTCATTGCTCTTAAAGCATAGTGTCAAAAAAAAAAAAAAAACTTGATCTAATCACACCACCATAGTTGGTATCATGTCACTGATATCAGAAATCACAATGATGTGTATGTGGAACCCAAGTTCAGGTAACATGATGATGTAGTAACAACTAACCATAAGTTAACACCTCAACACTGCCCCGGGCTAGATAGGGGATAAATGAGGGTTCACCATCTTTCACGGAGATTAACCATTGCAAAAGTGGGGTTTAGGGACTCGCTTAGTGGCGACTCAGGTTAGTCGTCGGGTTATCGAGGCTGTGATTATGACGGGTACCCATGTTAGAAGCAAAGCATTCATTTGTAGAATTGATATGACTCGACTTCTACATGCGAACCTTTTCAATTCGAAAGACGACAGTTTCCCGTAAAGGTTTGCTTTGCTATAACAATCAACAAAAGTCAATGCCAACCATTTGATCATGTTTGTACATATCTAATAAAGCCTATTTTTACACATGGGTAGCTCTATGTGGCGGCATCGCGTGTAATGTCTCGCGGTGACCTACCGTTTATAAAGAGGATTTGTTTTTTTTTATTTTTTTATATATATAATTTGCTTTTGCTGGGAAGATAAGATACTATTTGATTGTTGTTTGTACTCTGGTTAGCAAATGTTAATAGTTTATGTTTCAGAATTTTGGTTTTGGTTGATTGTAATGAAATCTCCCCCACTTGCAAGTCAAGAAGTATACGGTGCAAATAATGCTTTTTTAGAATGCAAAGCAAAAATACTTATGCCATAATGACATTAAAATACCCCGTCACTGGACGGGTATAAAATTCGTTTACAAAAAATACACAATCACATATTCATATCATGTTACATACACCCAACAAAATCTATTATCTATTATATATATAATAAATGAAAGTTATTTGGGGCACGTGTCAGTAGATGAGGGCTACTTTTTTCCCCTTTTCCCACCCAACAGCACCACTCCTCTCTTTTATCTATCTCATCTCTCATTTAGGGTTCCCCACTTTTTCTCTCGCCCTGCTCTATTCCGATCTTAACAGATGTTCAGCTCAACGCTCCGAATCAAAGTTAGATTATATATAACTTCCATTAAGCATATTGTTTTTATCATTCTATAAGTGTCAATCTTTGTTTTCATTGTTCACTCATTCGATCTTCATGTATCTTTACCTAGGGTTGTGCTTCGGCTAGGGTTCTGCTGGGAACTTCATGACGGAGATGATCGGAGGTTGTCGGCTCTGCGGCCTGCAGTTCTCTTGGTTAATTTTTGGTCAAGTTTGTTGTTCAATTTTGATGTTCACTTATCTAATTGTCATTTTATTTTTAGACTTCTATATGATTTTGAGGTCGATTGAATGGTTATGCTGTAATGGATTTGAGCTTTAGGGTTAGTTATAATTATATTTTTCATTTTTCCATCTTGAGTTTTAGGTTAGGGTTTGTTTTATTTTTGAGCTTCTATATGATTTTGAGGTTGATTGATTGGTGACTTGCTATTGGTGTTTGCTGTTGTTTGTTAATTAGGCTGCTGACATCACCGACCGACTACAACGACATCGAAAGGTTGTAGGACTATGACGACCAACTCAAAGATTCGAACGACAAATATCAGGTGTTTGGTTTCATTTTTTCTATGTTTTACTTATTTTCATATTATGAAATTTGTGGAATAAGGTAAAAATGGTCATTCTAATTACCTGAAGATTGGTTATGATATCCTTTTAATTTTAATCGCCCAACAAGTTTTTTGGTTTGTTTCTTTGTTCTTTGATTATTTGTTAGATGTACAGATTCTACAGAATGTAGTTAGGAGCCGCACATAAATATCACCAGTTAAGGTAAAAATGGACATTCTATTTACCTGATTTCATATTTCATTATGATTTGTATGCTTTTAGGGTTTTATTTCATATTGATCATCACATTAATGGTGAGTACTTAAAAATATTGGAGGGTTGAATTAGTTTTATTTTGGGTATTTTTGGATGATTTCATCCATTTCTTTAAATAGTTCATGATCGAAGATGCACTTGAAGGTATCTTTTGAGTGAAATGAATGTTGATTTATCAAAAGATGCAGTTGAAGGTATCTTAAATAAGGTAATAATTGCATTACATCCCTGTTGAAAAACAAAATCGATAAATTTAGGGAAAATGAGGTTGGAAGATGATAAGCTAACAGTTTGATGATCTCATTCTACAGCTTCGATAAATTCAGGGGTATTCTCAAATAATGCTTCCTAGATGCTTCTAAAGAAGCGGCACTTTGGACATTTGTCGGTCTTCAAACATCTATTATCTATTATATATAATAAATGAAAGTTCTTTGGCCCAAATAACTTTCATTTGTTATATATAATAGATAATATATGTTTGAAGACCGACAATTGTCCAAAGTGCTGCTTCTTTGGAAGCATCCAGGAACCATTATTTGAGAATACCCCTGAATTTATCGAAACTGTAGAATGAGATCCTCCACTGTTGGCTTATCATCTTCCAACCCCATTTTCCCTAAATTTATCGATTCTGTTTTTCAACAGGGATGTAATGCAATGATTCATCTCAATTCAATAGACCGACACTTGCTTCCTCTCAAAGGGTTATAGAGTGGTTATAACAGCTAATCATGCTAAGGACTGTTATAACTAACCACTGCTCCTTACAAAGACTGATGGACTTAAAGACTGATGATGCCTATCCACTGTTAAAGACAAAGCCCTGTTAAAGACAACCACTTATGTACCTAAGGCCTGATCAATCAACACTACAAAAAATTGAGTATTAGGGACTAAAAAATCAGTATCTGATACATCTAAATCAGTCCTTAATGGTTATCATGGAAGGCCCAAATACCATCTGTAAGTAATAAAATTAGTATTATATCCTATATATTCGAAACTAATACATCAGTTATTCATACTTTAGTTACTATTGTAATGTTGAACTCACGATGTGGTATAATAGACTAATAATCAAATAATAATCATTTCATATACAAAACACATCCGATACTATCAGTCCCTAATACGAGCTCTTCCAAGAATTGTGAGGACTAAGTTTTAGTCTCTAATATAATTCATCACAATGGTAGAATTTTAATTGAGTTTTGGAGACTATATATTTGTCCCGAATGACTTTCGTATACCTTTTAGTAAACGAAATCTCAGTTTCGAATAAGGTCACTTACAAGATATTTGAGACTAACTTTTAGTCTCTCATACTTCCTTCAAAATGTTAGAACTTGAGCCAAATATTTGGATACTAAAAATCAGTCCTTAATCTTTTAATATACAAAATGCATCGATGATTGAATATCAGTTCCTAATTCAGTCAGTCTTTTAGAATTTTAATAACTGATTTTTAGTCTTTAATATGTTCCATCCATATTAGAGATTGAAAAGTAGTTGCCAAATACATTTATGCCATTTTTCATTATAGAGGGGAATTATTTGGGACTAAAGTTCAATTGCAAATAAGTTTCCCTCGAAAACCTTATATTACTTAGAGATATTTATGACTGAAAATTAGTCTCAGATAAGGTGGAGATACATTAGTCGCTGATTATCAGTCACTAACAAAAGTTGCGTAAAAATCAGTCCCCAATATTATTAGTGACTGAAAAATCAGTCCTAAATATTATGTATTCGAGACTCTGATATATCAGTCCCTGTTAAAATAGTCTCTAATGGTCACTTTTTTTGTAGTACAAAGGAAAACCACTGGTCAGTAACAGCAGTGGTTCAGCACTTACAGCGGATTCAACATCAGTGTTTAGTGTATCAGTGTTTAGATTTTGTTACAGTTTCGTTGATGGTTGTTAGATTTATAAAAATGTCTAACAATTTCGGATTGGGTATATTCATTAATAGTTTTAAGATACTTCAGTGTTTATTTATGATGAAAATTATGTTGGTTCCATGATTGACTGTTCCCCATGTTGATTCGCTTAATGGTATGTTATGTATATACAATCTCTCTAGACAAACTCTAGAGTTTATCTCTTGAGACAAACCCTAGGCAAACCCAAAGGTGAACCACTGCCCAACAACAACAGTGGTTCAGCATCAACAGCAGATATTCTACCTTTGTTTATGTTAACAGTGTTTATATATAACAGTATTTATCACATCAGTGTGTATATGTAACAGTATTTATCACAACAGTGTTTAGATGTAACAGTATTTATCACATCACCTAAGTGGTTTGATCTGTACTATAAATAGAACAGTGGTCTGATCTTTATACTAATAAATAAAAATGAAGTACACTTGGATGATTATTAAGCTCCTCATTTTGATTGTTTGGGTATAGTATTCTTGAAATTGGACTTTTTTTTTGCAAACAGATGTTTATGAGCAAACATCTGTTTAACCTCAAACATTTGTTTAAGGCCAAACATCTGTTTGTGGCCAAACATCTGTTTAAGGTCAAACATCTGTTTAAGTCCAAACAACTGATATAGAAGGCCAAACATCTGTTTAAGGTCAACCATCTTCATAATAGTTAAAAATGATAGTTTTCATTAATCCTTAAAAGTCTGTTACAACCACTGTTTTGGTTCAAACATCTGATTGTTAAAAGTTATCCACTGCTGAAACACAACCTCTGTTTCTTCATTCTTCATGTTGACTACTGACTGACCAAACATCAGTGTTTCAATCACTGTTGGCTATCCACTGATAGTTAAAAAACAGCCATTGCTCACATTTTTATTGTTGACATCCACTGATATTGATCATCAGTGGTTTCCCTAAAAAACAGCCACTGTTCACATTTTTATTGTTGATGTGGTTAATTAATGATAGAATGAAATTATCAAATGAAAACTTGAATTACAATGAAATTACCATTTTACCTAATCGTTACATTACAATGAGATAAAAGTTTCTCCAACATTGTTTTGGTGATAAAAATTAAAGTTAAACTAAAAAATAAAAAAAATGTTGATGACAATTTGTTGCATATCAAATCAGTAATTAATGCTAATTTCTTGAGCTTTGGACATTGAAAATATGCAAAATGGGAATTTCAAATAGGCGGTTATTTTCTCTTAATTAAAGTTAAAATAAAAATTAGAAAAGTCATGATGACAATTGCTTTCAAATCAAATCAGTAATTACTGATAATATCAATAACTTTTGAAATTCAAAATATGCAAAATTGTATTTTAAAATTGACGTTGTCTTTCTTTATTTTCCTACAAAAGCAACATAGATTCATAAGATTAAAATTTATTCTTTTATTCATGACATTAAAAGTCCAATAATTATATAACATACTGAACAACTAAGCTTTCAAATCTAAGAATAACAACAAGAATTAAGAAACTTTAGTTTCAACTCCATCGATTGCTGAACCTCTCGATGTATGTCCTTCAGCATCGCCATGAACTCCACGTCTCTATCACCGCACTCTATATTACTCACAACACAAAGCTCACGAACGGAAGTTGAAGGCATCCACATAAGATCTCTAGAAACCTGTTGTCTCGTGAACAGGCCAACTTGCAGTCCATCAAAACATCTTTTCAGCTCTTGAAGAGTAGCCCTATATTCATACACATGTTCCCCGATTTGCCTGACAAAACGCTGCTTTAAATCATCTGATTTTACAGAAGTGAATGACGCCATTTCAATAAACTATATTACTTGACTTTCCTGAAAGTATGATATTTTCGTAGGAAAACTTGATGAAAAACAGGTGAAGTGGCTATGAGTTTATATACTTAATCAATCAAAACGTGTAGATTTAATATAAACATATTAATGTATATTTAAAAACAACAGTATTTAAATGCAAAAACCTTTTCAAACCGTAACTTTTATAGGAAAACTGTAATATTAAATACCAAGAAACCCAAGGGACAAATTTTCGAAGTTCAAAGAACAAAAGCAGATTATCATAACTACAATTAACCTCTTCATTTACCATATAGATGCGTTTTTAAACTCTATAAAAGAACACTGATTACTTTTGATTGAAAACAACAACAAATTTTCCTACAAATCACTGTCTATGAAAAATTGTTCCACATCAGAAAATCCAACAAAAATCTACATGGCAAACTTCAGCTTCTACCACTGGTCAGACACCAGCGATGTTAAAACCCAATTCTCGATGTGGTCACTCAAAGAAAAAAAAATAGACGAAGAACTAAACAGGAAAGTCAAAATAATCAATGACACTAATTACAACAAAACCAGGAACATCATAGCATTGCTTGATGAAGTTCTCCACTCTCCTCCATCACATTTCCGGAAGAATGCAGAAGAGTTTCTGACACAACTTTTAAAACAGGATCAGAAAATCTGCAACATGCTAACTGACTTGAAAAACAAAAGAGAGCATGAAATCACATGGAGAAAGGCCAGAGTCTACGAAATCCTAGCAAGTGTTAACTCTAGCGTGTAATAGTTTATAAATATTTCATTAAATTTCTATTTTTCTATGTAATAGTTTATTTTAATAATCTCAACATGCATCTTAACATATTCTAAAATGTCATTGTCAATAAAAACTCTCAACGTCATTAACAGTTAATCAAAATAAGAAACAAACCTAAAATGCAAAGGTCTCCTCTCAACTGTTGTAGCACATCTAACTTTTCATGATATTTATTCACAGTTTTATAATACTTCAGTGTTTATTCATTCACGCTGTTCAATCTAACATGGGTTTCCATCCAACTGTTGACAAAAAGTCAAACAGGTGTTCAAACCACTGATTTTGTTATTTAAATTTCTGTTTAATACTAAACGAGATGTTGACCAAAACTCAAACAGATGTTGATCAAAAGTCAAACCGATGTTCACCAATAGTCAAACAGATGTTGACCTTAAACAGATGTTTGGTTTAAGGCCAAACATCTGTTTATGGGTAAACATCTATTCAAGGTCAAACATTTGTTTAAGGCCAAACATCTGTTTATGGGCAAACATCTGTTTATGGCCAAACATTTGTTTAAGGTCAAACATCTGTTTAAGTCCAAACATCATTGTTTCAATCACTGTTGTTTATCCACTGATAATTAAAAAACAGCTACTGCTCACATTTTTATTCTTGACATCCACTAATATTGACCATCAGTGTTTTCCCTAAACAACTATCATCCATTTTCATTAGAGGTTGTGACGTGGACAGTTCTTAGCCGTCTGATCTTTGTAACCTCTGCCAACTATTGACCAAAAGTCAAACAGATGTTCAAACCACTGATTGTGTTATTCAAATTTCTGTTGAATACTAAATGAGATGTTGACCAAAACTCAATGATCAAAAGTCAAACTGATGTTCACCAATAGTCAAACAGATGTTGACCTTAAACGGATGTTTAGTTTAAGGTCAGACATCTGTTTATGGGCAAACATCTGTTTAAGGTCAAACATTTGTTTAAGGCCAAACATCTGTTTATGGCCAAACATCTGTTTAAGGTCAAACATCTGTTTAAGGTCAAACATCTGTTTAAGTCCAAACATCAGTCTTTCAATCACTGTTGTTTATCCACTAATAGTTAAAAAACACCCACTGCTCACATTTTTATTGTTGACATCCACTGATATTGACCATCAGTGGTTTCCCTAAACAACTGTCATCCATTTTCATCAGAGGTTGTGATGTGGACAGTTCTTAGTGGTCCGATCTTTGTAACCGCTGCCACGCCAGCATTCACTTTTCACTTTTATAAAACCCTGATCAAAACCCCAAACAGGGTTTTAACTGCCATTTCGAATTCCAAAATTCTTTCAAAAGCGGTTTCCATCAAATTCCTTCAAACGCTTCATCTTCTTCCTTCTCTTGCAACTGCTTTCGAATTCACCATGGCTCTTGCACTAAAAACCCCTCATAACTACCTGTGTACACTTGAGAAAACAAGTCAAAAGACAACTTTTCACTCTGTGATTGATGCACTTTCTTTTTCAAAGTACAAAACTTTGTTGAATTGTAACGCACCGATTTACCTGGATACCTTACGAGATTTATGGAAACATGCACAAATTGAAGTTCAAGACAAAAAGCCTTTGGCTATCACTTCAACCGTAGGAGAAATTCAGGTTGTTGTCACACCTCAAACCATCTCTGAGTTTTTGAAATAAATGATCTTACAGGTAAAAATTCTTTCCCAAAGGAAGAATATCAAACTGATTTAATTGAGAGGGGGTATGAGGAACAAATGAAAAAAGATACTTTGCAAAAAGGGAGTTTTTCACCTCCCATGAGATTTTTATTCCATACCATCCTCATGTGTGTTTCAAATAAAACAACAGCTTTCAATGAAATACCATTGAAAATCCAATACCTGGGATATGCTATAATGGCTGAAGTTGATTTTAACTACTCTCAGGAGATTTTCAATGATATGGTGAAAAATGTTACTAATATCAAAGATAAGAAAAAAAACCATTTTTATTGTTTCCAAGATTTTTAAGTTTTTATTTACAAAAGAAAATTCCAAAGTGTAACACCCGTATTATTTAATTGGGATTTTAATATAAAATATGCATTTTAAAAGATAATGCTTCATTTCCTAAAGTTATACAAAACGAAAGTTTACATAATAACCGTATTCGAGTTATCTACCAACTGATTTCGACATCCCAAAACATCAAGTTAAGTGATTACAACATAAAACATAGTTTTCGACAAGACTAGATAAGCGCGGAAGCTTCAAAATGCAGTGTTCGGTTCTTGAATAGTTGCTTGATCGTCCGAAGTATGATCATCATCACCTAAGGTCAAAACCACCTCAAATGTTAGTTTTGACAATATTAGAATGTGTATAAACAAGTTCTGAAATCGTACAATTGAAAAGAAAATAAAACTTCCAGCTTTGCGGTCTGTCGCGCCCCACGACAGATCGCTCTTAATTTTACGCGGCCCGCGAGGGCCTTCTGCATGTCGCGCCAGATTTAATGACCTCCGTCGCGTGCCACGGGGGACCTCTTTTTCCAGCGGGTGCAGGTTGAAATCCTGCATTTGCTGCCCAGTACTAATTTTTGCGATTCCAACTTTAAAAGCTCATAACTTTTTATCTAAGCGTCCGTTTTAGGTGATTCTTTTTCCTATGCGTCTGTAATTAAATTACCGACGTGTCTAGTATGATCGTTGTGTCAAAAAATGAATGTAGGGGCTGAAAGTATATAAATGCCATATGTATTTATTTGACCTGTTTAGCTTTTGCACTAATTTAACCACTAACAAATTTTATGACCGCAAGACGTATTTACCCAACATCCGGGGCTTATGATCACCGGCGTTTTATTACCAAATCTATGGTTTCACGCTCTTGTAATCCTCATCGTTAAATGCTATTCTAAACACATTTTTACTACTTACTAAACAATTATTTGACCCGTTTGGCCCATTTATGAAATCCTCCACTTCTAGTGACTACCAAACATTTGTTATTCAAGTTCACGACTCGACTAACTAATAGTGATCTAAGTCACTTTTACTAACGCTACTTTTTCTAATAAACACAATTCCAAATACTCATAGTTAATCATATAACATAATGTAATGGGATCACAGTTACATACTTGCATGATTCATCGTCATTGATTTCTAACCATAATTACCCATTCACGGGCTTGTCCATCTTAGCGTATCACTTCCATTCCATGGTTTACGCTTTCATAATTCACAATCATCAAGTGACATTCAAGTCACTTCTAAACTACCTTTTTAAATCCTTGTTTGACCCATTTGGTTGTCTAATGGAATCCACCATCTAAGTGATAAACCAAACATACTTTAACAAATCTTTTGACCCATTTTGATTAACTAGTGAACTTCGTCACTTCTACAATAAACTACAATCTTTCATATTGCTAATTTCAAAATACTAACTACAATAAAATCAAAGTATAATGTAACGAAACCAAGGTTACGTACCTTCAAAGCACACCCTTCAAACGCGCGTCACCACCGGCTTGTCCACTTGACGTTCCGGTTTCCTTTCCTATAGAGTTCAACCGCAAACCGTTTAGAACTCTCTCTCTTTTTAACATATAACGCATTCGTTCGCCATAATTTACAAATATGCGTTTTAGTTCCAAATTCAGTTTTTTAAGCCCTCTTTTAGGCATTTTTACAAACACCTTAAGGGCATAATTTCACAAAATTCATAATCAAGTTCATAACTTGTCATTTAGCCAAGATTAACATCGATTAAGCGAATTCACATAAATTTTAACATCAACAAATCTGAATTCACTTCATAGAACTCAAATTACACTAGAATAACAATCATAATCCTAGTGTTTAACATGTTTCTACAAAACCCACTTAACACCTTCAATGGTGATTATGAATCTCACAAGTAATAAGCAAAATTTAAATATGTAATTGACTAGGGTTTATTCCTAAACTCAACATCATTCCAAATTCATCCAAACAACATTCATGCAACATAAATTTCGAATTTCCTTGTGTTCATTCAGAAATTTAGATGGAAATTTCCTATGAAATTTACATACCTAATGACCCCTTGTCAGAGATTTTGATTTGGAACTGAATTTGGTCTTCAATTTGAGCAATTTACATGAACTAGGGTTTGATGGGGGTTTCTTGGTCGCCCCCTGTGTTTTGTACGAACCAGACACACACTCAAATTGTGTGTTTGGTATTTTTATTTTGTTTTAATTATTTAAGTTTCAAACTTGACAACTTTGGTCCCCCATCTACTATTAAGTTAGATTTTTCCATGTTTTCAACCAAGTTTCTTGTTATAACTAGACTTATGACTAACTAGGTTATTTATTCCTAGTTAGTTTATTTTTGTTTTTTTTTATACTTTATAATTTCAATATAAAGTTTTATATTTTCGGGGTGTTACAAGTCCACCCCCTTAAAAGGGTTTTGTCCCCGAAACCTTTTTTAAGTAGTCCTTTGGTTTGGACCTAACCATCTCATTTTCGTTTTTCAAGGCATTCTTTCTTTTCCGGCATAAGGTTTTTTTCATATTGACTTGTGCGTCTTTTAGGCATATGTCCTATTGGACCGTAACCTTTTATCATTTATTTCCTATATTTGTCGCCTATTTGACCGGGTTGTCTTTTGGCCATCCAGTCACTGAGTCCCTCAGCATACTTACTTCACGCTAGTCTTACATTGACAAGCGCTCTACATAGGTCACAACATTATTTTGACTATAACTTGTTTTATCGCCTAGACTGATTGGTCACCATTTTACCTCATACCTCGTCATTCGGGTATACTATATTGCCGTCATCGGCCCTTTGCGTGTTTATAATTTCATATCCAGTAACTTATATTACAACGTGGTTGTATTCTGTATCACTTTTGTGTCCGTGATCACATCATGTCATGTTTAGGTTTACGTCAGCTTTTCATTTTTATGAATCTTCTTTCGAATTCATCGTCTTACACCTATCGGCGTTAAGACCTATATCTTTTAGTATTAATCACTTTCTAATTTCTCTCATAATATTCATATTTGTTAAAAGATGTTTCTTACTGAAACTGAATCTTAGTTTAACGTCTATCTCTCTAACTTATGTCAATTACTCATATTCAGGAATTGACGACAAGAATTTATTCTTTTCGCTATTATAGTACGCGGGAAATCATAACCAGTCCTCGTGCTTTTACCCCAGGTGACCCGTAGGTTCTTTTGCTTAGCCTCGTAGGTTATTTCTTTAGGCTTTCACCCCTTTTGGTTTATTTCTTTCTATTGCTGACACGTGGTTCATTTAAACCTTTAAACGCTTACATGGTTTATAATCTCGAGGGTTATGATGATTCCGTCGATCATCTTTTACTTGTGTCATTTCATTTAAACACTGTTTAATTCGTTTTATTTTACTAATCCTTTATACAATCACACCTATCAATGTGATCATCGTTCTTCCCCATAAGGATTTTATTAATAACATGTTACTTGGATAGTTACCCATACCCAAGTTTCTAAATCCTTATTTCTTGATACTTCATTATTCACAGTAGCGAATAATACGTATTACCCATTTAGCTTCTTTCTCGAGGATATTTCTACCCGAGTCTTAATTTTCTCATTTTTTAACCTTAATCCATTGTAATAATAACAAAATCAATTTACTTCGTTTTATTGTTCTGTATTGTTGTATGGAATTTGTCCACATCGTTTATTGATATAGACGATGCTTCTACATGTTTTATTTCGTTTGGCCAAGTCCATAACCATGTCCTTGTCTTTTGTTACTATTACAAATTCCCGGTTTTGGGTGTTATTACGCTCCTTTCAAATACATCATTTATTTACTTTATTAAGTTCCCGGGTTCGAGTTTACGCGCACCCTTTCCCATCGCAATATTTATCACGACTATTTTTGCCTCGGTTCCACATACTCACCATTGTTTATTTTCTTATACACACACACACACACACACACACACACACACATATATATATATATATATATATATATTTCTTTTATATAATTCATTCATTTCACTACTCATATATGCCCATATGCAACTATCATTCGCACTCGTATCGAATAAAATTTGTGCTAAAATTGAATTTACAAGAAACATACCCGAAACGACATCAGGTTCTGTCTTTGCTTCGGCTGCGGTTAATTGGAAGGAACTGGCCCTTGCCTTTTGTGCCTCCATCTGCACCTCTATCTCATTCTTTTTCCCGTCCAACTCCGGGCACTCAGATTTCTTATGACCCGGTTGGTAGCATTTGTAACAAACCAAAACTTTCCCCGGGCATAGCGAAGTCGTATGCCCTGTCTTTCCGCATATGGGACGGTTTATCCTTAAAGCGACACTCGCCCTTATGCCTCTTTCCACATATCTTACAACTCAGCGATCCGCCCTTCACCTCCGGCCTCTTTGCCGATTCAGTTGTCCGTGCCTGTTTCGTAGGACTTGGGTTGGCATCTACCACCCTTCTTTCACCCCGCTCGACTTGCTTTTTCAGCTCTATGTCCCTTTCTCGAGCGGTGTTTATGATCTCGGTGAGAGTTTCGTACTTCGAGGGAGTCATGAACTCCCGATATTCGTGTCACACCCTGGCTTTTGCGAAAGCGTGGGTTTATTTTGTGTGACTTCTTAATACCATAGCAACAATCACAACAATGCTATATGATAAAAATACGAGATGTTCATCCATTAATTAAAGTGAGAAAATACCACAATATCATTGTTTAGAAACATCGACACTTGAAATAAGTTACAAACCATAAATTATTTAAAACGTGTTCATAAGACACATAAAAGACTTTGGATAAGACGAGGTTTAGAGACATGTAACCCGTCCAGGAGTAGGTTACACCTCTCAAACTTCACAACTCTGGATGACATCTATTAACCAACGCAGCTAGACACATGCATACCTTGCCAGATCCTGCTAGTTCCCTGAAATACATGTAGTTTAAAAAATCGACAAAAAGTTGAGCGAGTTCATGTGTAAGTCTGTATGTATAAGCCTTTAAAATATGTCTTGTGTGTATAAATGTCCCTGGTATGTAGCAATTAAGGAAAAAGAGATCACCAATGGGTTGCAAAGCCATTAGTATGTGTGAAAAGGTGCAGGAAAACTCAAACCTAGCATATTTGTACCGGGCTTCCGCCTGGAAGACATAGTCACCTCTATGGGCCGCCCCGGCCTCATGGGTGTGGGCTCGCTACACCCAAATAGATCTATCACTCATGTCCCTCGGTCCTATGACGAGGATTAATGGCCTTAAGTGTTGTGCCCACCTTTCACAGTCTAGTAGTAAACCCTCCTTAAGCTAACCATACCATGTATAAAAATGTATGTAGTAATTTTAACATGTATTCCACCCCCGAAGTATAAAACTAAAAGCAGTTAAGAGAAAGGGGGACGTGAACTCACCTTATTTTGCAAGAGATTCCGAATACGCAAGTCAAGATTAAGGTGTCTGATAATAAGGAACTCAAAGTTGTCCTAATGAATCATACATGAACAAGAATAATGTATCAGTATTGAGGTCGTATAGTGTTGACGGGATTTGTTGAGCATTTATTGTATTTGATAGTGTTTAGATTAACAGAATGATCTTGTGAATTATATGTTTAGAGGGCTCGGAAAAATGAACATGATATAAAGGAATTATTTATGAAAAACAAAATTGTAATAATGTACAATTGATTTAATATAAACATTTTTAATAATAAATCAAATATATTTAATTAGTATAATCAAATAACATAATTAAATATAATGATTATTGGCAAAATATTGTACAACTGATATAATTAATTTATATCAGAATAATTAAAAATAACATTTTTAATTATTGAACTTGAATATTACTGATTTAATTATATAAATATCGAAATTATAAAAAATATCAGTAGCAACATTATTTTTGTAAAGATTAACACTTACAATAATTATTCTGAAAATTTCAGATTTTAATTCCTAAAAATCGATTTATTATTAATTATTTAATAATAAACTGTTTTAATATTGTAAATTTTAGTTTTATAAATAAATTGACTAATTTCACATTTTTAATAAAAGCAACAGTGGTTAATAATCTTATAAAAATTATTGGAATGTTGAAAATATTAAAAATGAAACGATTAAAAAGAAATGCAGACCCCTGGGTTCGAACCCGGGTCTGTATTGTAACCAAACAGAGTCTTAACCCCTGGGCTAAGCTTCTGTTTGTGTTTGGTTTAGGACTGCTAAACTTATAGCCAAACAGAAACTGGTCATCTTCTCCAATTGGAGTCAAACAGAAAGTCAACTCTTTCAATTCTACGGGAAAACTGTGTTATATCAAGATTAACTTTGGAGAAACATTGTATAAACATAAACGAACTAATTGAAACAATAAAAACTTGATGTGTAGGAAGCGGTATGTTAAAAACTTGTAAAAATGGTTAAATAAAGACCGATTCAAAAACTAAACTTTTTGACATGCTTTGGCCTAATAGGTATTGGTACTCTCATTGATAGTCCCCAGGTAGGCAACGGGTCCTTTTATTTGGATTTGTACGAATGCCAGCCTAGACAGGAGTTCTCAACTACCGATACTTAACCCTTCCAGTTACTACATGTCCGACACGAAAAACACATGTTTTTAAAAGAAACGTTTGTACACTGGATCTGAAAACTTGTGTATGCAATGTAAAAATGTTTTTGTGAGACCCCTAATGATCATAGTCTAGACTCGAGAAAGAATCCTAGTTCGCTATGATCGAGGCTCTGATACCAAGCTGTCACACCCTGGCTTTTGCGAAAGCGTGGGTTTATTTGGTGTGACTTCTTAATACCATAGCAACAATCACAACAATGCTATATGATAAA
This sequence comes from Helianthus tuberosus, assembly GCA_030545235.1. Taxonomy (NCBI): domain Eukaryota; kingdom Viridiplantae; phylum Streptophyta; class Magnoliopsida; order Asterales; family Asteraceae; genus Helianthus; species Helianthus tuberosus. The sequence goes on along the minus strand of JARYGA010054801.1, from coordinate 15,941 downwards.
AATACGAGATGTTCATCCATTAATTAAAGTGAGAAAATACCACAATATCATTGTTTAGAAACATCGACACTTGAAATAAGTTACAAACCATAAATTATTTAAAACGTGTTCATAAGACACATAAAAGACTTTGGATAAGACGAGGTTTAGAGACATGTAACCCGTCCAGGAGTAGGTTACACCTCTCAAACTTCACAACTCTGGATGACATCTATTAACCAACGCAGCTAGACACATGCATACCCTGCCAGATCCTGCTAGTTCCCTGAAATACATGTAGTTTGAAAAATCAACAAAAAATTGAGCGAGTTCATGTGTAAGTCTGTATGTATAAGCCTTTAAAATATGTCTTGTGTGTATAAATGTCCCTGGTATGTAGCAATTAAGGAAAAAGAGATCACCAATGAGTTGCAAAGCCATTAGTATGTGTGAAAAGGTGCAGGAAAACTCAAACCTAGCATATTTGTACCGGGCTTCCGGCTGGAAGACATAGTCACCTCTATGGGCCGCCCCGGCCTCATGGGTGTGGGCTCGCTACACCCAAATAGATCTATCACTCATGTCCCTCGGTCCTATGACGAGGATTAATGGCCTTAAGTGTTGTGCCCACCTTTCACAATCTAGTAGTAAACCCTCCTTAAGCTAACCATACCATGTATAAAAATGTCTGTAGTAATTGTAACATGTATTCCACCCCCGAAGTAGAAAACTAAAAACAGTTAAGAGAAAGGGGGACGTGAACTCACCTTATTTTGCAAGCGATTCCGAATACGCAAGTCAAGATTAAGGTGTCTGATAATAAGGAACTCAAAGTTGTCCTAATGAATCGTACATGAACAAGAATAATGTCTCAATATTGAGGTCGTATAGTGTTGACGGGATTTGTTGAGCATTTATTGTATTTGATAGTGTTTAGATTAACATAAGGATCTTGTGAATTATATGTTTAGAGTGCTCGGAAAAATGAACAAGATATCAAAGAATTATTTATGAAAAACAAAATTGTAATAATGTACAATTGATTTAATATAAACATTTTTAATAATAAATCAAATATATTTAATTAGTATAATCAAATAACATAATTAAATATAATGATTATTGGCAAAATATTGTACAAGTGATATAATTAATTTATATCAGAATAATTAAAAATAATATTTTTAATTATTGAACTTGAATATTACTGATTTAATTATATAAATATCGAAAATATATAAAATATCAGTAGCAACATTATTTTTGTAAAGATTAACAGTTAAAATAATTAATCTGAAAATTTCAGATTTTAATTCCTAAAAATCGATTTATTATTAATTATTTAATAATAAACTGTTTTAATATTGTAAAAATTAGTTTTATAAATAAATTGACTAATTTCACATTTTTTAATAAAAGCAACATTGGTTAATAATCTTATAAAAATTATTGGAATGTTGAAAATATTAAAAATGAAACGATTAAAAAGAAATGCAGACCCCTGGGTTCGAACCCGGTCTGTATTTTAACCAAACAGTGTCTTAACCACTGGGCTAAGCTTCTGTTTGTGTTTGGTTTAGGACTGCTAAACTTATAACCAAATAGGAACTGGTCATCTTCTCCAATTGGAGTCAAACAGAAAGTCAACTCTTTCAATTCTACGGGAAAACTGTGTTATATCAAGATTAACTTTGGAGAAACATTGTATAAACATAAACGACCTAATTAAAACATAAAAACGAACCGGTATTGAAAGGATGATCGGATTGAAAAATTCCGGCGAAAAAGTGAGTATTCTGGCGAGTTGTAGGTTCGTTTAACAACTTGTTTCGATGTTTTTGAGATATGTGAGAGGTGCATGATGTTCATGGTGATCTAGGGATCTTATATAGAGGTCCAATTCGATCTCATTTTCGACAAATCATAGTGGAATCGATCCACTTTAAATTTTTAAATAAAAAGTTTGATATTTGTGGAGTTGGTACGAAATTATGTCGATTGAATGATTGGGATTAGTTGGGATAGGTTGGGAATCATGTGGGTAACTTTACAGGTAAAAAATGGATTAAAGTCGAGTTTTCGTGTTTTCTCGTTTGATCCGCGAGCTACTGTTGCTGTTTATAAAAATCAGTTCGAATTTAATGTGTTTATATATATAATTAAAACCATAACTCAACACAACCAAGCTGGTAGCCCAGCTGGTTGTGCGTGTGTGCTGGTGTGTGGGTGTGCGCTGGTTCGATCCCTTGTGTGGCCGGTTCTTTGGGATTTAATCCCTTTTTAGATTTCTGAATTAATTTAATAATTATAAAATCCTAATAAGTATATAAAAGGAAATAAAATCTATATCTATCAGCTCCTGTACAGGAGGATAAACTGGTTAAGACACTTCGGTTATAACGTAGATGTCGCAGGTTCGAAACTCACAAGGGTCGGTTCTCACCCAGGAGACCCCCTTTTAGACCGATTTTTAACTATTTACACTTTGGCCCCTCAAGTTTCATTTTTTTACAAAAACAGTCCCTCAACTTTTGAAAAGTTGCAATAACAGTCCCTCAACTTTCGTATAAAATACATGATTGGTCCCTGAAGTTTCGGGAATTGACATAAATGGTCCCTGTACTGTTCAGTTAAAAAGGTTAACTGAGTTAGTGTTTAAAGAAGGAATTCTTTATATGAAAGTTAACCTGGTTAGAATATTCAGTTAAATAAGTTTCTAAAAGTCAGTTTTAGTCCCTGAAGTCTAAGTTTCAGAAAATGACCAAATTAACCCTAGACTTTTTAAAACAATTTATATTTATTTCTTTTTTTATAAAATAAGTTTCAAAAATTACAAAAAGAACCCTAAACTTGTAGTTTGAAATAATTGCACTTTAACCCTTGTATTTATATAGTTTCAAAAATGACAATTTAGTCCTTGGACTTAAAAGTAATAGATTCCTAGCAGGTTTCCAAGAATGTCAAATAGGTCCCTCAGCCTATTATTTGTCTATGTGCTGGCATTGTCAGCATGTTTCTGAGTTATCCGTTCACTGTGCTAACTGTGTTTTGTGCATCAAGTTTATCACTAAAGTTTGTGTGTAATAAATGGAGTGACAGTATGAATGTGATGCATATGTATGTATGATGTAGAACTCATAAAGCAGTTTAATTCGTCAGTTGTAATTCTAGCACAGTCATTAAGCACAAAGTTAATATTAATTAATTGTACGGATACCTGTAATTGTGAGCGTTGTCACAATTCGGCACTCAGCATATTATAGTAGTAATATACTTTCTGCTCTTCGTACGTCACCAACTCCTCACAAAATCTCAGTTTGTCAAGAAAGGTACTCGTGATCTTATCAATATATTCACACTTTTGCCTTAGATGGATAAATTCTTCCTTGATTCTGTTAATGACCGACTTGGGACTGTGGTGTTTAAGGAATGGTACCTTAAACTCGTCCCACGTCATAGCCCTTGTCGCTTCGGCTCCAATTTCCTTTTTCTTATTATCCCACCAATCTTTGGCTTGACCCCTTAACTGACCCGTACCGTAAACTACAAAATCGCTTACATCACAGTGGGTCCTTTCAAACACTCCCTCAATATCACTTAGCCATCTTTGGCATATTATCGGGTCAACCTCCCCATTGTAAATTGGCGGTTTACATGCCATGAACTCCTTGTATGAACAACCTTTCCGTTCTCCGGACTTTTCCTTAGCTTGGTTGGCATGTTCTTCCAACCTTTGAATTCGTTCCTCAACCACATTAAGCACCGTGTTTTGGATTTTGTCTATAAAACCAGATAGACTATTCTTAATTGCCTTCCCTACTTCTTGCCGAATCTTAAAAGGTCGGGTGGACGTTACTAAGTTCCTCCGGTAGTTCGAGTCTGTAGGCGACTTTTCCGATCCTTTCCAGAATCTTAAAAGGTCCAACATATCGAGGCGCTAGTTTCCCTTTCTTGCCGAATCTGACCACACCCTTCCAAGGTGACACCTTTAAGAGTACGTAGTCGCCAACGTCAAATTCAAGGGGCTTGCGTCGTCTATCGGCGTAACTTTTCTATCGACTTCGAGCTTTCAACAAGTTGTCTCAAATTTGGAGGACTTTTTCAGTCGTTTCTTGCAATAGCTCAGGACCGGTTAGTTTCGAGTGACCGATCTCATGCCACACAATAGGCGATTGTCATCTTCTTCCGTATAAAGCCTCGAATGGTGCCATTTGTAACTGGAATGATAACTGTTGTTGTATGAGAATTCGACTAACGGCAGGTATGCATCCCAATTACCACCGAAATCTATGACACACGAACGGAGCATGTCTTCAAGAGTACGGATCGTTCTTTCAGTCTGACCGTTGGTTTGAGGGTGGAAAGCGGTACTTAGATTAAGCGATGTACCGAGAGCCGTTTGAAACGTTTCCCATAGTCACGAGGTAAACCGAGCATCTGTCCCAAATCCAACAATATCTGATGACTCAGCAATAAGTAAGTATATGAATAAACAAATAATGAATGAATGGGAACAAGAAGGAGAGTCAGCAACAAAATCAAAGACTGTTAAGAGAAAGATCTCTGAAACCAAGTCTATCATGGTTAAAGAGATTGCACGAGATGTAATGATATTTCCTGAGACCAATCTGGTGAGTTACTATCTAACAAAAGAAGATAAAGCACCAAGATCACTATCTCCTACCAGACTGCACTTAAGAGAAGAAAGAATAAAAAGAGGGCCAAGCAGCATTCACAAACATAATTGGAATCCAGTAAAAAGAATTCTAAACGTGAGTGAAGTAAAGAGTGCAATTGATGATATTAGAGGAACTCATGTGCAAAACAGATACACACTTCAGAGGGAGAATGGAGAAGAACAGAAGGTGACTGATGAAGAAATAGCTGACCAGTTGCATCCTTTAGACATTCTGTTTATGAAGGATCATTATGAAAAGGAAAAGAAAAATAATCAAGAAGTCAGAAGAGCATTAAATGGCATATCAAAGGCTGGAATACTGCTGTTTGAAAGAATAGCTTTTTCATACTTTGATCTATGCATAAATTTTGAGCATGTACACAACAAAAAGGTATATGTCAGATCACCAAAGACAAAAGTTCCTTCAGACATAGTAGAAGATGCAAGATCTGGAGACATCATCATACTGACAAACGCAAATAAAGAACAAGATTATGGTGTAATCTTCAGAGATCAGGATGATAACAAAGCTATGTTCAGAGGTGTTGACATCTGCAAGTACTCAAATCAAACTCTGAGGTATATCTTGAAAACCATGAACAAAAGACAAGAACATCTTCAGAAGATAGAAAAGAACATGGAGGGAAGCAGAAAAGAAATTGAGCAGATGATTGAAGAATGGATTCAAGCAAGAGAATGGTATAAAGACATGTATGTCAGCTGCAACAAATATATCTCCTACAAAAAGAAGCTAAAGACAGGAGATACGCATAAGAGAGTGAAACTTAACTGAAAGAACTATTTTATTTAACTTCTCATCTTTTATGTAATTCGTTTTAACTTCTGTAACTGGTTTATATTTTCAAGTATTATATTTCCACTGTTTGGAAATTTTTCTGTTTATGAGGTAGTTCATTTTCTTACAATACTTAGGGGGAAACTGTTAGGAAACTTTATTTGTAAGTATTGAAGAAAAACACAATCAACTGGATCTATGAAGAGATCACAGTCCTGAAGATCACGAACTAGAAAAAGAAGATCAGATGGGACAACCGGAATACATAGCATCTACTTCAAAGAATCACAAGTTGATCAAGAGCTGAATTGGATTATCAGAAGAGGTCATTTCTGATATTTCTGAAATATCATCAGTATCTGACGATTCTGATCATCAAGGATTTTCTGATGATTTGTTCATCAGAATTTCTGATGAAGTGGTTTATCAGAATTTCTGATGAAATAACCCACTTGTCTGAAATTGGCTCTGTCCTGCCACACTTACCGAAGCAAGTTGACATTAAATGATATCATGATGAAAAAGGCAACTTGAACGTTGGAATCAATGAATATGTCAATTGGCTACTTTTTGCAGGAATTATTGTATGAATAAACTATTGTTTATTCATACAAGTCGTCTATAAATAGAAGGCTCAACCAGGAGAAGCAAAGTGAGTTTGAAGCTTAGCATTCACACATACATCTAAACTCCATTGCTCTCTCCCCCACAGAATTCAAGATTCGTTTGTATTAGATAATAATCTTACAATCACCTTGTAAACCATTTTTGTTTCAGAGTGATATAAACTTGATAATTCTGTAGGTCTTGTTTCTTGAAAGTCTGATTTCCATTTCCGCACATCTTTTTCACATCTACTGAAATCACTTGCCATATTACGTGAAAAGAAGTTGTTTTGAGCCTGTACTGGGTCTAACAATTGGTATCAGAGCAGATTGAATAAACTATTTTCAAACGATCAATCGCTCATCTTCTTTTCTCTAAATATGGCCAGCTTTCAATCCTGGAATAATGCTTTTAACATTGGTTCTATGTCTAAACCTCCGACTCTGGTCAGAGAAGAATACCCCCAGTGGAAAATCAGGATGGTCAATTTCCTTAATGGTCATGACCGAGCTCTGTTTCAATCCATTGAAAGGGGTCCACATACACCAATGATTGATATACTTGCTATTCCAGTAACTGACCAATCACCAGCAATCCCTGCCTCCCGCACTCCTAAAAGTGAAATAAACTGGAGTGCGGAAGACAAGGAACTGGTGGCTGGGGATGAAAGGGCTAAGTCACTTTTAATTATGGCCATCCCCAAAGACATATTTTCACAAGTTGATGCATGTGCATCAGCTAAGGAAATATGGGATCAGTTGGAAAACCTTTGTGAAGGAGGAGAAAGGATGAGAAGAAACAAGAGAACAAATAATGTCTCATCTTATGAACGGTTTAAAAGTTTGCCAAATGAAAGGTTAAATGATACATATCAAAGATTTACAAAACTTTTAAACGAGCTAAAGAAATTTGGTATAACAAAATCAAACGATGAAAGAAACATAAAATTTCTTGATGCCCTTCCTAGAGAATGGAGAAGTCTAACCATGACTTTATCATCAACCTTAGAACTAGGAAACATGAGTCTTCATGACTTATACAGCATCTTGATCCCCAGAGAGGAAGAAATATTTGAAGAAACCATTCAAAGAGGGGGATCTTTAGCTCTAATCTCCAACTCACAAAGATCAACAACAACAATTGATCCACAACCTTCAAACAGTCAAAATCTTGAAACTTCTGATGCATCATCAGACTTTTCAGCTTTTGCTGAAGCAATAGCACTGCTCACCAAAACATTTGAGCAGAGGTTGAGGGGAGGTAATCAGAGATACCAGAGGAGTGACAAAGGAAGGATGGATGGAATATCTAAAGAAGAGTTTAGATCTAAGGATATAAGGAAGGCTGAAGTTGTGTGTTACAAGTGCAAGCAAAGAGGTCATTATGCATCAGAATGCAAGACCAAAAAGCTGAAGGATGTTGCCTATTATGAGAAAAAGCTTGAAGAACCAAAGAAGCAGCAACAAGTAAGCTTAATTGCTGGAACAGATACATGGTTATCTGATGATTCTTCTGATGATGAAGAAGAAGAGTTGGCAAATTTTTGACTCGTGGCACTCTCTGAAGGACTACCAGAAACTTCAGAACAAAAGGTAAATTTAGACAATCTTGATCTTGAACACAAACTAAACAAGCTCATGTCAGATTTTCTAAATCTGCAAGAAAAACATCAATCAGATATTAGAAAATCTGATGAGTTGCAAAGGACCTTGAATAAAATCATTCTTGAAAACCAACATCTTATAGAGGACAGTTTAGATCAAAGAGCAAAAATTGAGTTTTATGAAAATGAAAGAAAAGATCTTTACAAGAAAATCAATGACAAAGAAATCAACGTAAGAGGTTTTCACCAGGCTAAAGAATTCATAAATTTTATTGAGTCCACACCAAAGAACAAAGGAGAGGGTTTAGGCTATACAAGTGTTACAAGATCAAATAGAAATAAACCCACTATCTTTGTAAAAGCAACTCATCAGATTTCTGATAATTTAGTATCAGAATCTGAATATGAATCTTGCAAATCAATCTGTTCTGAATATTCTTTTGACAAACAAAACTTCAAAACAAACAAGAGTGAATGCAGTCAAGAATCTGTAAAAACTCCAGAAGCAGTTCACTCATCTTTTCAAAATTTTCCATTCATTCCATCACAGGAGGAACTATCAGAAAATTCTGATAACTCTTGTATGTGTGTTGACATACTGAAGCTTGTCCAACACCATCTTCAAAAGAAAAATGTAAAATCTGTTAATGGCTCAGCATATAACAGAGTTCTGATGCAAAACCAAGAAGAAATAAAAATAAAATGTTTCAAATTTCATCAGAAACAGTACCCAAGCATGCCTGGGTACCAAAAACCCTCTAATCATTTCATTTCAGGACCATCATGTGCAGCAGATCTGGTACTGCGACTCAGGAAGCTCCAAGCACATGACTGTGGACAGGAGCATACTCAGCAACTTTGTTTCAAAGCTGGGTAGAATGGTAAATTTTTTAAATGAAGTGAAAGGAAGGATCATGGGATATGGATGCATTAAAGGTACGGATGTCTAACCATAAAAGAGAGTAGTCTTTGTTAAAAGGCTTATTACATAATTTGCTTTGGTCTGATAAATCACCAGAAAATCTCTCAAATTCTGACAACTTCATCAGAATTTCTGATAAGTTATCAGAATTCTGGTGAACCATAAGTAAAAATGATGATAATCAGAAATATTATAGTTCATTAAAACAAAGTACTGCATGACAACATCCGCATTCATATTTCTTGTTTAATTTTTTTTGTGTGTTTGAATTTTTTTTATATAATTTTTCCCCATGTTAGTGCTGATAACGTCATTCAAACAGAAAATTTCTGGGAACTCGTTAAAATAGATATTTCTCTCTCCTTCATTTATTACACCCCATCATGCTTAAGAAGGTTGAAGTGACATATTGGTAGGCTACAATGATACATTACTAGAAATTAGCCACCTAGATGAATCAATGCATATGTAGTGGAGAAGGAACATATCTCTGTTATTTTTTTCCTGTTCTCTGATAATCATTAAAATAACAAAGATTGCGGAGAGGAAAATCCACAAGTTGGTAGCTTCCATTTATAGCAAATATTAAATTTACTATAAATATTCACCACTTTGAGTTAAAATCTGTCATCTTCACTTCTCTTCTTTATCACATATTCACACACTGTCACAAAATGAACTCCATCAAAGATGAATGTTTTCCACTTGTTCTTTATCCATATCATAACCTAAGATTGAGGACAAATCTGGAAGGTCCTCAGTGGGAAGGGTGTCAAGTTGTATTCAAGATGCTCATGAATAGCAACTTGAGCTATGCCCTCACTGCTCACATATGTGTTCATCCAGAGATTCTTCAAATCTTCTGGAAAAATGCAACACTATCTGAGTATCAAAACAGGGAGCAGATGACCATCAAGAGTGAGGTGCTAAATCAGCAAATTCTGTTAAATGAAGCCACCATCAGGACTGCTCTTCAATTAAATGATGATAATGACGTTCTGATGTTCACAAGGAATCAGAAGGAAAATGTCTTGAGGGAAATGGGTTATCACACACCAAACCAACAACGGGCAATCAACAAAAATGGCTTTAAAAAGCCATGGCAATATCTGGTCACCCAGATGGGTGCATGTTTTTCAAAGAAGGTCATCAATCATCATGAAATATCTCTGAAATTGATGGAGCCTATACTAGCACTGGTACTTCAGGTACCTTACAACTTCTTTCATTATCTGATGAGTGATTTTGTAAGTAATATGTGGGTTGCCAAGCCATTCTTGATGTATCCTCGCTTTCTAACAAAGATAATTACGAGTCAGCTAGACTTTGTAGGCATTCCTGCAAGATATCCAAGGGCTGACATGAGACTTCAAGAAAACATGGGTCTCAGCGTGCTTGTACCCACCAACAACAACTCTGGGATGATAACTGACCTATTGTTACTTTTGGAAATGGAACATGGTGAAGGAGTAGATATTGATTAGGTTTTATTTGTTTTGTTTGTACAAGTTTTTTTTTTATGTTATTATGTTTGCTTACTAGTCTTCTGGTTTGTGATTTTGGGAAATAGGTAAAGATAAAATGATAATCAGAAATCAAACTCAAAATTTTCTGATAAAATGGGACAAAATCTGGTTATTCAATATTTTCTGATAAAACTTCAATGATAACAAAATGTTTTTAGAAAATATCAGAAAAGTCAAAGAAACTTGGATGCTATCAGAAAAACAAATGTAAGTCTTCTGATCTTTCCTTATTCCCTCCCATCTCAAAAAAGGGGGGGGGCACTCATAATTTTAGGGGGAAATCTCAGAAATTCTGATGAAAAGACTGATTATTTCTGTTAACTACATCTCAAAAAGTCAACAGAAGTCAAAACAAAAGAATACATATGGTCAACAGAATTTCTGATGATCTTATCAGAATGGGACTTTCTGACTTATGAAGAAAAGAGGGTACATATGAAGGAAGATAATTGGACCTTTATCAAATGGGGTCCACAAAGAAGAAAAGGTGTCATAGAACCGATAGTTTTCTCCAATCAAAAATCAGTGCAACACTTTCAAGAAATGACTGAAGAAACTACAAATTGAAGAGTCAAGTTGAAAGGGCATAACCACGATTCCATGATAAACAATTTCATTAATGTCTTAACACCCACGATCCAACGGTTATTTTTTGAACCAAAAACTCTGCATACATGATCTAACGGTTATAAAGACAATTAATGATCTCTTTATCACTATCTCATACCACGATTTATACACCTTCAACTCCTTCTACTTCGTACACCTACAATACTCTCAATTTTCTCATATCCTAAAAACCCCTGTTTTTTTTTTCACAAATCAAAAATCCCTAAATTTCAAACCCTAACTCACAGAGACCAAAAATGGCAGAAGTTAACCTCAATATTCCAATTATTCAACATGAAGTACCTTTTGTCGAGGAAGCAGAATTTCTACCAATGAAGGAAAACAATCTGCTGATGAATACAGAGTATTCAGAGTATGATAAAAGATGTCAACTTCTGGTAGAATATCTTACAAAATGCCCAATCTCAGGAGCACTAACAAAAGAAAGAGAAATACCAGAAAGGATGCTACAGCAATTTATTTACACTTTTAAAGAAGTTGAAGAAAATCGGGTGTCTGCTCATGTATGGGGAAGTGTCTATGTAGAATTAACTCCAGCAAGAGTAAGAGAATGGCTTGGATTGCCTATTCTTAGCAGTTACACTGAAGCCCCAAGCAAAGAAGATTTATTAGACTTCGTCATTGGACTTGGATACAAGAAAAGAGATGTCAACAAAATTGGAGCAATAAGAAGAAGCGAATTGCCAGCCATCTAGCAAGTGATGATGGAAGTGTTAAACAAATGTCTCACCTCAAAGATAGGAGGAACTGATCAAATCAATCAAGCTATTCTGACGATCATGTTTGGACTCATAAATGGGTTCAAGATTGATTATGGTTCAGAAATCTTTAATCTTCTCAAAAGATCAATCATCACCAGAAATGGAAAAATAACATCTCATCTGCCATATCCAAGGTTAATCTCAATTTTCATTTCTGAAGCATTTATTGAAAGAAACATGGAGATTCCAATCTTAGAAGACATCTGGAGATCAAAAACAATGAAGGCCTGGAGTTCAAATCATGGATGGGAATCAGACAAAGATATCCCTGTGTTACCAGAAAGCATGTTATGTTTTATTGCACCAGACTCACAATACAAAATACAACATGAAAAACTTCTGACAAAATCAACCTCTCCCACAGATGAACCAAGCAGAGAAATTGTGAACTGTTCTTCATCAACAGAAAAAGGAGACAATGAGAAGTCCTAACCATCAGAAAATGAGGGTGTAGAAGAAAGAAGAATTCTGGAAAAAGCTAACTTGGAGATAGCCAAATCACCAGAAAACGAAGAAAAGCATGCTGAGAGTCAACAGATTCATGAAGCATGAATTCATCATGAATTTGAAATCCATCAAACACATGATGCAGGATCACACATTGCTGGAGAAACACACGATGTTGAAATTGAAGCCACTGAAGTCATTCATCATGATGAATCCTACATTGCTGGTACATCCCTTTTAAACACTGTTCTAGTAGAAACTCACAGAGAAGAAACAAAATCAGAAAGTTCTGTTAACGTTTCTTACAAAATAGAATACAAAACAACGAATGTTGATCAAGAGGTTACTAGTTCCATAAATCTCAACTCTGAATCAGAAAATGAGGAAGAGGATGAGATCCCAACAGATGGAAATCAGGAAACTGATCAAGGAAATCTGGCTAAAGGTAATTTGTTTACCTCAAAAACTTATGGAGGATCATATATTGATATTATTCAAGGAAATAAGGAAACCCAGAATGAGAATGAGTTTTTCATCACTGGTGGAGATAATTCTGGTAAATTCGAAGCTGCACCAAGTGTGTTGGCCAAGAATGACCCTATCATCTCTAAAACAGCAGCAAATGTGTTTGCAGCTGGAATGTTAGAAGGAACATCTGTTGTTCCAATTATCCCTGAAAAACCCATGAACCAAGAAAATATAGAAGCAATACTGGAAAATGTTTACAAAGTTTGCAAAAGAAATCCAGTAGAAGAAAAACTTGATATGTTGCTGTCAAAAATACAAGGTCAAAAGGCTGATATGAAGACTTTGTCAGAGTCAGTGAAGGAAATGAAGAAACAAACCGAAGAAAACACTGAAGCACTAAAGTCTCTTCAAAAGATGAAAGAAAAGGCACCAGAATCCAACACCTCTGCATCAGAAATCCAAACGATTCTCACAGAAATAGAAAAAATCAAAGCACAAGTTGCAAAAGTGATTGAATCAAGGCAGTCAAGTAGTACGAACAGAGTTTTGGAAGAAGTTACCATACTAAGGGCAAGTAATAATAGTATCACAGATGCCCTTGAGAAGCTGTCAAAAGAATGGGCTGAAATTCAAACAAAAGCTCAAACAGAATTCACAAATATTCAGAAAAACATACACAGCAACTCAAAACAGGTAAAAGAAGTGCAACAACTGGTAGAGAAGATGCAATTCAATATTGCAAAACTAGCCAAAGTGAATCCACAAGAACTCATGAAAGAAATTCCTGCTGAAAGCTCACATCAAGAAGTTCCAAACTCAACTCCTCAACAATCATCAATCTCACCAATCACAAAAGCTGGAACCACAGTGATGGGTCCTCCTCCGAATGTTCCAAAAGACGAAATACTGAAAAGGTTAGCAACTGCAAAACCTCAAGTTATTACAAATTTGAAATTGCTAGCATCTGTCCCAAATCCAACAATATCTGATGACTCAGCAATAAGTAAGTATATGAATAAACAAATAATGAATGAATGGGAACAAGAAGGAGAGTCAGCAACAAAATCAAAGACTGTTAAGAGAAAGATCTCTGAAACCAAGTCTATCATGGTTAAAGAGATTGCACGAGATGTAATGATATTTCCTGAGACCAATCTGGTGAGTTACTATCTAACAAAAGAAGATAAAGCACCAAGATCACTATCTCCTACCAGACTGCACTTAAGAGAAGAAAAATAAAAAGAGGGCCAAGCAGCATTCACAAACATAATTGGAATCCAGTAAAAAGAATTCTAAACGCGAGTGAAGTAAAGAGTGCAATTAATGATATTGGAGGAACTCATGTGCAAAACAGATACACACTTCAGAGGGAGAATGGAGAAGAACAGAAGGTGACTGATGAAGAAATAGCTGACCAGTTACATCCTTTAGACATTCTGTTTATGAAGGATCATTATGAAAAGGAAAAGAAAAATAATCAAGAAGTCAGAAGAGCATTAAATGGCATATCAAAGGCTGGAATACTGCTGTTTGAAAGAATAGCTTTTTCATACTTTGATCTATGCATAAATTTTGAGCATGTACACAACAAAAAGGTATATGTCAGATCACCAAAGACAAAAGTTCCTTCAGACATAGTAGAAGATGCAAGATCTGGAGACATCATCATACTGACAAACGCAAATAAAGAACAAGATTATGGTGTAATCTTCAGAGATCAGGATGATAACAAAGCTATGTTCAGAGGTGTTGACATCTGCAAGTACTCAAATCAAACTCTGAGGTATATCTTGAAAACCATGAACAAAAGACAAGAACATCTTCAGAAGATAGAAAAAACATGGAGGGAAGCAGAAACGAAATTGAGCAGATGATTGAAGAATGGATTCAAGCAAGAGAATGGTATAAAGACATATATGTCAGCTGCAACAAATATATCTCCTACAAAAAGAAGCTAAAGACAGGAGATACGCATAAGATAGTGAAACTTAACTGAAAGAACTATTTTATTTAACTTCTCATCTTTTATGTAATTCGTTTTAACTTCAGTAACTGGTTTATATTTTCAAGTACTATATTTCCATTGTTTGGAAATTTTTCTGTTTATGAGGTAGTTCATTTTCTTACAATACTTAGGGGGAAACTGTTAGGAAACTTTATTTGTAAGTATTGAAGAAAAACACAATCAACTGGATCTATGAAGAGATCACAGTCCTGAAGATCACGAACTAGAAAAAGAAGATCAGATGGGACAACCGGAATACATAGCATCTACTTCAAAGAATCACAAGTTGATCAAGAGCTGAATTGGATTATCAGAAGAGGTCATTTCTGATGGATCTGATGATATTTCTGATGAAATATCATCAGTATCTGACGATTCTGATCATCAAGGATTTTCTGATGATTTGTTCATCAGAATTTCTAATGAAGTGGTTTATCAGAATTTCTGATGAAATAACCCACTTGTCTGAAATTGGCTCTGTCCTGCCACACTTACCGAAGCAAGTTGACATTAAATGATATCATGATGAAAAAGGCAACTTGAACGTTGGAATCAATGAATATGTCAATTGGCTACTTTTTGCAGGAATTATTGTATGAATAAACTATTGTTTATTCGTACAAGCCGTCTATAAATAGAAGGCTCAACCAGGAGAAGCAATGTGAGTTTGAAGCTTAGCATTCACACATACATCTAAACTCCATTGCTCTCTCCCCCACAGAATTCAAGATTCGTTTGTATTAGATAATAATCTTACAATCACCTTGTAAACCATTTTTGTTTCAAAGTGATATAAACTTGATAATTCTGTAGGTCTTGTTTCTTGAAAGTCTGATTTCCATTTCCGCACATCTTTTTCACATCTACTAAAATCACTTGCCATATTACGTGAAAAGAAGTTGTTTTGAGCCTGTACTGGGTCTAACAAGGAGCATTGCAAAGCACGTGCTTGAGTGTTTTGAAAACAGACTCTTGTTCGGTTTCTCAAACAAAAGGCTTGTCTTTATGCGTGAAAGCGGTAAGCGGCACAGCGATTTTTGAGAATCCTTCGATAAATCGTCGATAATAGCCCGCTAGTCCGAGGAAAGAACGGACTTCGGACGGGTTCTTAGGTGTAATCCAACTCTTAACGGCTTCAATCTTCGCGGGATCGACGTGAATACCTTGACTATTTACGATGTGACCCAGAAACTGAACTTCTCCAGCCAAAATTCACACTTGGAGAACTTGGTGTAGAGTCGATTCCCCTGGAGTAGCTCGAGAACCAAACGTAGATGCTGTGCGTGTTTGGTCTTCGATTTGGAATAGATCAAGACATCGTCGATGAACACGATGACGAAACGATCGAGGTATGGTTTACACACGCGATTCATCAGATCCATGAAAACCGCGGGTGCGTTGGTAAACCAAAATGCATAACAATGAATTCGTAGTGGCTGTATCGAGTGCGAAACGCGGTTTTGGGTATATCCTCCTCTTGAATGCGTAGTTGGTGGTAGCCTGAGCATAGATCGATCTTC
>JARYGA010054800.1:0-11454 GCA_030545235.1 Helianthus tuberosus | reverse complement strand
AAAATGTGAAAACATAAGTGTATGCTACAAATCCCATTAGAGAGCAAAAATCAAGGGAAATACTTGAAGACGCCTTATTATTTGTTGGATTCTCATCACGATTATGCTACAAATCCCATTAGAGAGAAAACAATCAAGGGACATACTTTATTAGTTAATGGGTTTGGTGTTTGCATGGTGGGATGTGCTTATGCTAAAGTTCCTATATATAGACGGTTTGCCAAGCTATTCTCTATGGTGATATTGTTCAACTCCGTGAGGTCATCTTTAATTGTTTGTTTTTGTTTTTTTGGATTATTATAGATTATTTGGATAACTTATATTTTAGTTTTGTTTTGTTTTTTCCCATCTCTAAACTGTTGAAGAAAATATTTGGGAAACGCTCAAGATGGTATAGTCATACCTATTACCAATAGGAATGTTATCTATAGAATTTAATGGGATGACATACTTTTCTCTTTGTATATATCTTTCTAAAAAATGTTGGATTTTTTCGTTTGATGCTTAAAGATTATTATAGAAATAATGTTAATCACAAGTATCACGTTATTCTGATAATGAAAGTTGTCGATCACTCAACCAGCTCAACCCGTTCATTTTGTCATCATTAATAAGTAACAGGTGTTTGATTATACCTTCTGCTAACTATATATTTGTATGCATTGAAAGTGTAGGTGATTGCAGTGGGGCCGAGCTCTCTGAATGAAGAAGGAAACGAAAAAAGGGTGCCATGACATGGATGTTCTTTCCTCATTACGCTTGCAGCAAAGTTCAAGAAAGACGCGAGTATTTATCTACCAAAAGACATGCAAGCACTATAGCGTTTAACCGAGACCATCGAAAAAATGAACATGGAGCTTTCAACTTTGACACAAGCTAATATTAGGTAGACGAATAGTTAATTTCTCTTTTTTATTGTTTTGCTGTCTTTGCAGCTCATTTAATTCAAATTTGTTGTTTTCGACTGCATATTACTGAACAAATCTATACCAAGAAAAAGTGGAGAAGGTATGACAGTTGTATGTATCATCTCATTTTAGCTCATTTAATCAATTGTTATATTTAAACCAACCTCGCACTCTACTCTCTTTGTCTTATATTGATTTTAGGTTGAATGAATAAGTCTAGGGGTGAGCTTTTCGTGGTTCCGACGTGCGAGAACCTTTGACCTGACCCTCCAAAATCGCGGAACAGAAGTTTTTGGTTCTATGTTAGAGTCGGTTCAGTTCTTAGTCGTCAAGCTTAAATGGAAGCATGATAACTTACTGAAATTTAAATTGAAAATAAAATATTTTTTTTTTGTTTGATGCGCTATTACTCTTAGTACAAATGAATGATGTTTAGTTTCTTTTGTGTCGTGGGTCATTCAGTGAGGCACGTTTCTGTCTCCGGTTTTTGCCCAAAGTTTCTGACCCTACTCACAACCCTAATTAATGACTACAACTTTCAATTTAAAAAAAATTATAAAACAATTTTCTTCGCAACCCTAATGACTACAACTTTCAATCCAAAACAATTATAAAACAAGTTTTTGACATAGTTCGATTAATACGAGTAAAACAACAAATGTAGTCTTAAAGGAAGTTTTTGCCGGCAATTGAATAGTTTTTTGTTTTTTTCTTCCAATGTATGCGTTTGTACAAAATATTATATTTCAAAGTAAATAATATGGTTTTGGATGAAGCCGCGCATCGCGCGGGCATTAACCTAGTTTATGATAAAGGAATTTCATTTTTCTAATATGCAAGTGATGAAGTTGTAATGAAAATTTAAGCAATATTTATGAGGCCTGATCTTATGTGTTGTTTTTTAAATCACGTATATTAAATTTAATAATCAACTATTCAAATTAGCTAGAAATGCGAAAAAGAAATTAAGAGTTTTGAACTGTTGAAGATGTAGTCAAACAATATTAAGAGTTTTGAACTGTTGAAGATGTACTCAAACAAAATGAATGTTATTAGGAGATAATTATGAAAACTCAAACAATTAGGATAACTACAAAAATCAAATGGCTACTTATTTTTACTAAAATACCCTTTCCATTAAAAAGAAATGAAAATTTAAAATAAAAAAATGAGTGGTTGAAATTGGTTCTGTAAGTTCTGCTTGAAAGTGGAGTTCTGAAAAGAACCCGTCCCTATATATATATATATATATATAGAGAGAGAGAGAGAGAGAGGACCGCTAAAATGAAAATCAACTCCAGTTGTAAGAACCGCGAGAACCAGTTCCTAACCATTAGATCTTTAAGATCAATGGATGAGATTAAAAGTAACTAAAAATAATATTAAATACTTTTTGTCTTATTATGTCTTTAATATTTTAATCCAAAAGGGTAATTTAGTAAAATAATTCTATTTTGTCTTTTTGTCTTTATTGTTTTTTATTAGTTTTTTGTATTATTATATTAGTTTTTATTTTTTAAACATAATTTTTTTTATTAAAAGAATTTTTAAATTCAGATTTTTTTAATAATGACAATTTTTTTTGCACGCCGGTTTTTACGCGCCGTTTTAACGCCGGGATTTTTCAAGCGTCGTTTTTTTAATGCGCCGTTTTTTATGCGCCGTTTTTTCAAGCGTCGTTATTTTAACGCGCCGTTTTTACACGTTTTTTTAACGCGCCGTTTTTTACTCTTTTTACGTTTTACGTTAAACTATTTAGACTTTTTACGTTTTAAGTTTACGTTAAACTTTTTATGTTTTACGTTAAAATTTTTACGTTTTACGTAAAACTTTTTACGTATTTACGTTTTACGTTTTATGTAAAACTTTTTACGTAAAACTGTTTACGTTTTATCTAAAAGTTTTTTACACAAAACAAATGCACCCAGAAAATCGCTACTCGGTAGGTGTCTCAGATAGATTGCTATCATCATCGACGCCTCAAAAAAATATAAAAACCCAACAAACAAAAATCAAAAGAACGAGTGGATTCTTGAAAAAAAACGATGTTTTGGCTCAGATTTTCCGATAATCAGAGGCTGCAAAGTGGGGTTGCAGGTTCAAAAACCTACCCTCCACCATCCTTGTCGTGCCATCGTCATCAAAATATACGTTTTTTTTTGCATCGTCACCGCCCAAATAGTTCACTGTTTAAAATCTACAAAAAAGCACCATATTCAAAACATTCAAAAGCACCAGATTCAATAGATTCAAACATTTCAAAAGCATCATGAACATCATTCAAACAGATTCAATAGATTCAAACAGATTCAAAGATTCAACGGATTCAAAAAGCACCAGATTCAACTGATTCAAAAAGCACCTCCAACGTCCTTGCTGTGCCATCGTCATCAAAATATACGTTTTTTTTTGCATCATCACCGCCCAAATAGTTCACTGTTTGAAATCTACCAAAAAGCACCATATTCAAAACATTCAAAATCACCAGATTCAAACATTTCAAAAGCACCATGAACATCATTCAAACAGATTCAACAGATTCAAAGATTCAAGAGATTAAAAAAGCACCAGATTCAACAGAATTAAACCCAACAAAAACACTTACCAACAAACACATGAAATTCATCAGTCGTAAAACAAACCATCAAGAAAGTCAAAACCACAAGATTCAAACCCAGATTCAACGGAATCAACAGAATCAAAAAGCACCAGATTCAACAGAATCAAACCCAGCAAAAACAGTTACCAACAAACGGATCACCCAACACCTCTCTCCCCGACACCGTCAGATCACTCACCCCCTTCACCCCATCATTCGCCGCCACCACCGCCGTCGACACATTGCCGCTCCTAATCCACCACATCAAACAAAGAGGGTCTTGTCACCGGAATACTCCAACCCCGACTGAAACAACATCGACCAGAGACACCACCGCCACCGAAAAAAGGTGAGACGAGACGGCTCACCGGAGACTGAGGGTTTTGATCTGAGGGTTGCCGGAGAAACGAGGGAGCGCCGGAGTGGGTGCGGTGTTTGGGGGTCGCCGGTGTGGGGGTGTGGCGGCTGCTTGTTCATCGGGGGGTGAGGGAGGAACAGAGGTGTTTGGGTTAGGGTTTGGGTTTGTCGGCTGCAACTTTAGAAGATTCAAAGAAGTTCTGCAACTTCAAGAGAGAGAGAGAGACAATGAGAGATGATTTTTTGAATTTCAATAAATAGATGAGAGAGAGAGAGAGAGAGAGGATGATCTGACCATAATAAATGAGGAGTGATATAGGGAAATGACATTTGGTAGTAAATGACCAAACTACCCTTTTGAGTGGCTGAATCTAATTGGTTGAGAGTGGTTCTCGCGGTTCTTACAACTGGAGGTGGTTCCTATTTTAGCGGCTCCATATATATATATATATATAGGGAGAGGATCATGAGAAAACTAGATATAAATGAGAAAACTAGAAAACTAACTAAAAACCACTAAAAAGGAGGGGGGGGGGGGGGACTTTTAATGAAGGAGGGGGGGGGGGGGACTTTTAATGAAGGAGGGGTAAAATTGGAAAAAAAATATATAACTTTTCAAACATTTCCCATTTCTCCATACGTTATCATTTTAAAACAAAAATGGCACCATAAGATCACAAATTTTTGTATCTTTCATTTAAGTTTATTCGAGCTTATTTTTTATGACATAAAAAAAGATTTATGGTGTCGTCTTGTTTTCAATACTATTATTATAGTAGTGCACATGTGCAATATAACATGTACTACAATTGCATTACATGCTTAAAATTAGCTTTTTGAGTCTAGTTTAGCTTTTAGGGTTAGTTTTTTTGGAGGTTTAGGATTAGGATTAAGTTTTTGGGTGTGGGGGGGGGGGAGGGGGGTTTAGGTTTTTGGGGGGTGGGGGTGGGGGGTTTAGGTTTTTTTCGGGTTTATGTATAGGGTTTAGTTTTAGGTTTTCGGGAGGGTTGGGGGTGGGGGGTTTAGGTTTTTTGGGGGGTGGGGGGTTAGGCTTTTGGTGGGAGGGTGAATTTAGGTTTTTGGGGGGTGGGGGTAGGGGGTTTAGGTTTTTGGGGGGTGTCGGTGGGGGGTGGGTTAAGTGGTTTAAGCTTTATGTATTAGTGCACATGTGCAGTACAACAAAAAAAAAACTTTTTTTTTTTTTTTTGAAATTTTTTTCCATACATAAAAAGTAGCGATTTTTCTATAAAAAATTGTAAAAAAAAAAATAAAAATAAAAATTGGTATGTTTTTAGGCTTTTTTGGTTAGTTTTTTGGTTTTCTCATTTAAACTAGTTTTCTCATGATCCATCCCCTATATATATATATATATATATATATATAGGATTAGGATCATGAGTGAACAACTTCTTGAGAGTGAACTAAGTGAACTAATCTTGGCCCTTGATCATTTTTTAGATTAAAAGGATAAGATTGACATTAACCAAGTACTTTTAATTAAAATCCCTTAATTTTCTCCTCTCTTATCTCTCTCCCTCTCTCTCTCTCTCTCTCTCTCATTTTTAATTATTTCTCTATTATTTTAATTATAAGAGATTGGAGAGCTAATGTTTTTTTAAATAAACTGTTATGTTCCTTTTAAAAATTAAATATTAAACCTAATTAAATTATGATTTTTAACATATGTGTATACATGTCAGTATATACAAGACTTATACACTTGTGTATTATTACATCTTGTTTTCACGGGTTAGTATAAACCAGATTTATACACTTATGTATTATTCAAGTACATATGTGTATACGGGTCGGTATATACCAGACGTATACACCTGTGTATTATTCAAGTACATAGTGTATACATGTCGATATGTATCAGACTTATACAATTGTGTATTACTACATATTGTTTCCACTATACATCTTTTCTTCAAACATTGATCTCATACATATATGTATAGGGAATGTAATTAAATATTTTTAATTGTGTTCTAGCTGGAACAATATTTGATAATGTTTGTATTTTTTTTTTAAATTATGAAATATTAAGTTAGGTAATATGTGAGAGAAAAAAAATATGGAGAATGTAATTAAATATTCTTTTAATTGGAAAAAGAAATCAGGAGAGAGAAAAAATTAATTAATTAAATGAAGATAGAAATATACAATTATACCATTGTGTTTATTAAAATACTTGTAAGTTACAAAAGATAATTACAATATTGCCATTAAAGAAAAAATCTAGATCTACAAAATCAATGGTCAGGATAAGTTCATTTTGTTCACAAATAAATCATTGTTCACTCATGAACCCTATATATATATATATGGAAAGGTTAAAGTACAAAATTGCTTAACGTACATTACGTACGCGACGAAATTACAACATGCGTGATTAAGTTTACAACGTGCGTGATTATATTTTGAACAATTTTGCCATGCGTGATTATGCACCCATATGCGTGATTATGTACAAAGCGTGATTAGGGTTTTAACTTCATAACTTGCGTGATTTTCAAATGAACTAGCGTAATTTCGTCGCGTACGTTATGTACGATAAGGCGTTTTGTACATTATACTTTCTCTCTCTCTCTCTCTCTCTATATATATATATATATATATATATATATATATATATATATATATATATATATATAAAGGAAGTGTAGAATAAAAATCCATAAATCATACATTACGTACGCGACGATAACAACCCTACACGTGTCCCTGATTCATTTTTCTTACATAAAGGTATATCAGACATTCCATTCAATCAGAGGGCAAATTAGACAATTCCTTCAATAAGCAGATCGCGAGAAGTTCGTTACACCCCTATCCCGGTAATTATGAATCATATCAGTTTCAAGTTTTCATAATTTTTAAAACAATACATTGCGGTTTTCGTTTCTGTGCGTTTAGGGTTTAATCTATTGTTGTTTTCAATGGATCCACAGAGCACCACCGAACAGAACACAGATGTTGATTTTGAAGATGTTGAATTCGTCAGTGATCACGTTCAATTGGCTGCTGATCAGAGAGTTACGATTGAGGAAATCAGAAATCCTAATTCTGCAAATGCAAATGGTGTAGATGAGTCTTCCAATTGTAAGTTTGTTAATTCAGATGTTTAAATGTTCAATGTCAGTTGTTTTGTATACTCGGGGTAATGATTTTTGTATGATTGTAATTGATTGGAAGGTTGTCAATGTTATTAGAGGGTAATTAATATGGAATCAAAGTGTTTTAACTTCTCATGTTATGAGTCTAACAATTCGCATGTGACGAAAGGTATAAATGCTGGTTTCACATGTTATGATATCATAAATCGCATGTATAAAGCATGGAATCAAAATGTCAAGTTCGCAAGTTATGAGTCCAACAATTCGCACGTTCATAACATGCTAGTTTTCGCATAGAATGATACCATAAATCGCATGTAGTTTTCATTATATATAAAACATGTTGGTTTCTCTTTTTATTTAATTTTGTAGATGAAAGGCTTTATATTCCGGTGGTTGAAGCATCAGTTATACCTGTGGTTGGCATGCAATTTAATTCTATCGAACAAACATACGTGTTTTACCAAACATATGCCAAGTTAGCTGGTTTTTCTGCCCGCAAAGGTGGTGAAAGCCACAGTGGTGGTATAATCAAAACTAAATATTTTGTCTGCTCGAAAGGGGGACATAAGCCATTGGTTATTGACGATGCTTATTCGAAGTCTAGAAAGCCATACAAAATAAGGAATAGAGGAATCATTAGAACTGGGTGCAAAGCTCAACTTATGCTTGGTTCGGTGGATGGGACATCATTTATAGTCAAGAAATTTGTTGATGGTCATAATCATAAGTTTGTATGTCTTGAAGATATTCATATGCGACCAGCTTACAGGCAATTTTCAGAAGTCCAAGAGGAAATGATATGGGAATTAGGTACTCTATGTGACAACTGTCAAAATTCCAAGTATCCGTACAACTATTAAACCATGATTAGTGCTCAATGACTGTACTGAATTACAATTAATGACTTGAATTGCTTTATGATTATTGATTTATACATACATGTGCATCACATATTGCAAATGACATATCATTATTGCATGAGAACTTTATTGACTCAAATGATGCACGAAACACAGTTAGCACAGTTATCAGACAAATCAGAAAAATGCTGACGGAGTTCAGTACGTAGACAGACAATGTTTGAGATGCAGAATGAGCCAAAAACCAAGTATTACACTAGTATAGTGTGTAGGAAAGTAAGGATCGCAAAACTGCCTTCCTAGAGATAGTTTAAGTGTCGAAAAGTGCCTGAAACTCACATAAACTGCAGAATTCTGCAGAAAATCAGCAAAATCAGCATTTAAACAATCTAATATCATGCAGAAATATGGTTAAATGGTCCTGAATGCTTTCCTAAGTGTTGGGAATCAAAACTGTCACAAAAGGGTACATAAAGCACACTAAACTGCATAGTTTAGCACCTTAACGAACCGGTAACCAACCGAACAATCGGACACTACCCGAAACACCAAATTTACTCTAGAAGCACTGTTTTAACATTACCAAACTAGTTATGGTCCCCGAACATCATGACACACCATACAAACATCTAATAACTAAATCACTAACTAACACTTGATTTCTAACCATAAACTAACTTAGTTGAAACCTAGACCTATACCCCCCCCCCCCCACCTAGTGGACGGCCCAACAAGGACCCCAACTTGTGATTTTCTTTTGATTAAATATTAGATCTTGTTGGTGCTTTAAAGACATATGAACCAAGGGAAATTGTGAAGTTAGGAGTTTATAAGATTAACTTGTGAACAAAAGCTTCATTTCATCACAACACCACACTTCTCTCTTCTCCTCTTCTTGTGTTCGGCCGAGAGCAACAACAAGCACCACCACCATCATCAACCATCTTCATCGAAGTCCAAGTATACTCAAGGGTGTTAGAAGGTGCACAAGGAAGCTAGGAGCTTTCGGAAGTTGAAGGATCTTCACCATTTGCTTTTATCCACTTCTTTTCTTCTCTTGATCATCCCTAGCCTTGAGCTAGTAGTAAGAACACTAAACTCTTCATTTTTCATCATATTTTTGTTGGTTAAAAGAAGATACATGTTGATTATCATGAAGAACACTAAGAATCAAGAAGATGAAACATGAACATAAGCTTAAAATCATAAGAAATCTTGATGTTTATGTGTTGTTATACTTGTTAATTGTTGTTTACTTATGGAAATGATGTAGATCATCATATGATCTTGCTAGATCTTGATTAAAAACATAATCTAGCAAGATGAGAGGATGAAAATGTTAGAGGTTAAGAAATCATCCTCATGAAAGACATGAACTTGAAAGAATATATTGTTTTCTTGTAAAATGATGATTAAAGTGAGTTGTAAGTCTTGTAAATCTAAGATTTCAAGAATGATTTTTCAAGAAATCAAGTTAAAAATACAAATTTACTTAATCTTGGTTTTTAAAGAAATCAACCATGTTTTTAAAGGTTAAACAAGTGTAGAAACACATATGTAAAAAGAGAAATCCAAGAAGAAACATTTTTAGAAAATGTGATCACAAGTTGTAAAGAACTGTTTTCTTTAAAAATGATGTTTTTAAAGAATCAACCACACTTTAAAGGGTAACTAGGCTTACTAAACACACTAGTAAGCTACTACAAATTTTTTGTAAATTTTCAAGTTCATGAAGTGGTAGTTTATGCTTGATTTTGGCAAAATTGGTAAGTATAGATTGTTTATTGTTAATTGTTGATTGATTGTGTTGATTTACAAAAGAAAATGATATGCCTTGAAGGCATGGAAAACTCCATTTTTTAGGGGAAACTATGGCAAAAATTTCCTAAAAATTAAACACTTAGAAAAATATTTCTAAACAAACATTTACAAGTATATTTCAAACCATGGATTTTCACATAAAGTTTGCCATAAATTTTGTTACAAAAATTACAAATATTGGAGGTTGGTTTTTATAAATAAAAGTGACCAAATATGTATTTAGGAAAATATATATTTAGATGTCACCATGTGTGTGATTATTTGTATATTATGTGTATTAGTTATATTATTTTAGGACTTGAAATAATATAACTCATCAAAATACCAAAAATTACAATCCAAAATATTACCAAAATTCCAAGGAATAAATATACAAAGAATACCCAAAATATTGGTGAAACCGAACAAGGGAATATAACTTACAAAATATTCCGGAAATTTTATGTCACACCCTGGCTTTTGCGGAAGCGTGGGTTTAATTGGTGTGACTTCTTAATACCATAGCAACAATTATAACAATGCTATATGATAAAAAAAACACAAGATGCTCATCCATTAATATAGTTGGAAAATACCATAACATAACTGTCTTGAATCATCAACCCAAAATAAGTTACAACCATGACTTGTTTAAAAATGAGTTCCCAATGGACTCAACAAAAGACCTTAAATAAAACGAGGTTTGGAGACGTGTGACCCGTCCAGGCAAGGGTTACACCTCTCAAACCCTACACCCCTGGATGACATCTTTTATTTAATACACAGCTTAACGTGCATCACCCGCCAGATCCGATCAATTCCCTGAAATACATGTAGTTTGAAAAATTAACAAAAGTTGAGCGAGTTCATGTGTATGTGAGTATGTATAAACCCTTGTAAACGATGTATGTATAATCCTTTGTAAACGGTGTATGAAAAGTCCCTGGTATGTAGCAATAAGGAAATAAAAGAGATCACCAATGGTTTGCAAAGCCATTGATATGTGTGAAGTTAAGCAGGAAGACTCAAATCTAGCAAATTTGTACAGGGCCTCGGCTGTAAGACACAGTCACCACTATGGGCCGCCCCGGCCTCATGGGTGTGGGCTCGCTACACCCAAATAGATCTATCACTCATGTCCCTCGGTCCTACGACGAGGATTAATGGCCTTTAGTAGCCGCCTACCCACTCACATGATCTAACGGTGTATGAAAGTCCCTCCTTAAGCTAACCATACCATGTATAAAATGTCTGTATAATTGTAACATGTATTTCACCCCCGAAGTATAAAACCGAAAACAGTTAAGAGAAAAAGGGGGACATGAACTCACTGTAGTGCGTCTCCTGAATCGTATCGTCAACTCAAACTTGGTCCGCTACACGACAACCTACAACGTACTAATGTCTATTAGACGAACGGGCCGTGCCTTGCTTTTGTAATTACGGGTTTGAGTTACGTTACTTTAATATTATTCCAAGTTATAACTTATTGTTAAAATAATAATAATTATTTTAACTTACATTATATTTGTAGGTCTTTGAAATAATAGTTAGACAACTATTTCGTATTCATACTTCTCAAGTATTTTATGTGCGTATTTCCCTCCCAAGGATGGGGTATTTTATACATGTATTTATGTGATAATTCATATTTCTCGTTACTCAAAGTATTATCCATCCAAAATATACTAGTAGCGGTACTGTGTTAAGTTATATTATTTTTCTCTAAATAATATAACTAGTTCCCAAATTATGTAAATATTCGCATAAGCGTTTTAGTATAAAATATATATTCTAAATATATATTT